>JABXWE010002273.1:0-75057 GCA_014611495.1 Limonius californicus | reverse complement strand
AAAGTGACGTTTTTTCAATGATGGAAGTTAATTGTGTGCAAAAAGATCGACTGAACGCATTGGCGGTCCTATCAATAGAAAAGAAGTTCGTCCAGTCTATCCCGGATTTTGACAACAAAGTCATAGACGTCTTTTCCAGCATGAAAAATAGGAGAATGGATTTTATGTACAAAAAATAGGTAAGTTTTTTCTTGTGCCCACCCTCTTTCTTAACTCACGAGCCGCCACTGGGAAATGATCTCTTACTACACCTATTCATACGTTCGTAGATAAACGATCTTGATAACGTGATTCTTGCACCCATGCGGATTCACATCATCTCAAAAATGGATATTATGTCCGTAACACCATTTCAAAGAAGATTCGATTCATCTGTCCATAACACAAATTGTAAATACTGTCTACCTGCATTTAACACCTAATAGCAAACATTTATGTGTTTCTGCAGCAAGAGTACTTTAAACGACTTTATTATATATTTTTTAAATACTATTATTATTTTGTACCTTGTAATACTTATGTAGAGAGGCGGTCGTGATCTAGAGATCAGCGCGTTAAACTTCTGCGCTGAAGCTCTGGGATTTAATTCCCAGTACAGAAATATCGGATTTTTAACGCCGTTCTCTCTCGAAACCTAATGACAAACCAGCAAGGTATTCTACCTGATAGTAAATCTTCTCTGGAGTAGAAGTGTTTCCACGTTAAGCTGTAGGTCTTCTATGTTTATGGTACTTTGCAACACGCAACAAGGACATGGGAGACAAGATCTCTACGTCCCGTAAGACACAAATCACGCAAAGAAGAAGATGTTCCTGAACATCGTTTCGCGTAGAAGTTGGGTGTGCTCTAGAATATGCCAAAATGTTTCGTTCATCGTCTTTTTCTGCATCATTTGCAATTCTACTCCTGTCTCTAATCTTCTTTGGGTTTTTAAACTTCCTTATCTTACTAATGAATCTTGCCAATTTAAATGTTTTGTAGCGTGGTTGATTTCGATAGAGATAATGAATCGTATACAAATTTGCAGCTTGCTGCAAAAAAGGCTATAACAATCCTAATTAAATGGAAGTGTAAAGAGAAACATATTGTTACAATATTTTCATTAAAACATTAGACGCAGCTACAGTCGTGCCTTTGATTTTTTAAATTAATTTAAAATTGTTTGCTTTCCCATGCCTACACACGTTACAAAACTCCTACATTTACTCATTACCCTTATATTATACGTTCATTCATAGCATCTATTCAACCATTTGAATATCCTACGACGCATACAAAACAACTTGCATCCCGGTTAATGGCTTTCTCTCTCAACTTTATGAATGATAAAGCAGTTTCACCAATAGTATTTCACTACACTGCTAGTAATAATGTGGGTACATATATTAACGCAAAAAACCAATCAAAAACAAGCAGTAGGTTTCATTGCTTGTAGTTACACCCCCTTTAACACGGAAAAAGACTTAGAGAGACCGACAAATGCAAGGGTGTTTTGTTGCTTATGTTTATTATTTAAATATAACTTCTTATTATTTTTAGTTCTAATTGAACTTGCCTATCGACTAAAACGATTAATCTTTTAGCTTTTAGACAAAAAAATATAATATTTTATTGCATTATATATAATCGTAACAAATGATTCAATTTTTCACATATAAACTATTGAATATATGAGAATAATTTAAATAGTTCTTCATATTAACGGTTAATTGAGTATGATACACTGATATAAATTAATGAAACGTATTAAAAGCTTTCTTATTAAGGATGTTAACTAAAAGATAGTATATTTTTTAAATCTGCTATTTCATCGGTCCCGAAAGTACAACAGCAACTTATTTTCCTTGAAAAACTGTTCGAGAAACCCTAATAACTAAGCTTAGGATAATTATGCATATTTTAGGCATTTTTTGATAATAAATGCATACCTATTATAATTGTTTCGAGCATTAATGCATAATTTGCAGCATTAGTCTGTTTAAATTGTATATTTATGCAATTTTTTGTTAACAAGTAGGTACAGATACATGTACAGGTAAGTATCTGATCTATGTATACAGAAATACACTGTGAACAGTTGAATTTGTAAATACCTGATTTTAACAAATCGTTTGTGCTATCTTTTGCGTTGAATAAGGTGTTGAAAGTGCTTCTTGTTGTTTTATAAATTACTTTAATTCCACTGGTTTTGATTATAATTTTAACAATTTTCTAGAATATATCACCGACATGTTGTATTGAAATCTATTTTAACATTTTCAGAGTAGTCCATTGGATAATTTTTTGAATATCTAATTTATAATCTTCCTTTTTGATTAGTGCGTCAATCAATTTTGCGTTATAGCCATTACTGTGCACAATTTTAATGTTTAATAATCGAAATGTCTATGAATCAAAGATCCATAGATTGCTAATTTATGTCTTATGGTGACATGAGTCCTGTGGTATTGTGATATCTGTTTGTGTAGGTTATCTACAAATAGAGTATTGTTTTCAGGATTATTTTTCTGTTGAAATTTAATACATAATTAATACATCTGTTTTGTTCTGTATCGAATATAAAGTTTATATGTGGGTGCAGACTATTAAAAAACGTTAAGAAATCGCCAATAAACTCAAGTAAACTATTAAAACACACTGAAATGCCATCAACATAACGGAACCAAAATATAATTTTCTGAGATTGAGTTGATTCAAAAATTCGAATCTCACTAAAAGTGGTGAAACTGGATTTCCCTTTAGTAAGTCGTCTTTCTGAATCTAAATCTGAGTGATATTTTTGTGGAGAGGAAATATCTCAAAGCGGGAGCCTTATGTCGGATACGATGTAGGTCCCGCGCCAATGCGATGTGTGACACGTTAAAAATCACTACTGTATTTGGAATTATGCCAGATAGGCAAAATTCTTAGTTACGGTGTACACTGGGCCAAATATGGCTTAAATTCACAGAGATGCTTGGAAAAGCGCGTCCTAGATCTTGCTCAATTAAAACGAACAGCAACAACAGTGACACGTATAATAGATTGCCAAACACGATCTCTTGTCTTACGTATAAATAGTGAATAGTTCATCTATTATTAATTAGATCTTTACTTTATTAGAGACTTGTATTACATGCAATAGCGCAACTACTATAAGGAATAAAATAATTTAAGATTGGAAGATGGAGATAATCTTTTCATCATTCACGTTGAACCACTACAAAGAAAATGCTGTAAGATTTTGCATAAGCAGAAACTTATCATTTCCTCAACTCTAAAATTTACAACGTTACATATATTTCATTATAAGAGTATTTTATGAACACTAAATGGTGAACTCTATATACAGTAGAGACTATACCCCAGGAAAATATCTTAAAATATGAAAGCGATAAGGCCTATGGTATACCTCCTACAGAGCAATACCAACTTTCTTCTAATACACGAAGTTCGAGCTTCAATAATAATTAACAAATTCATTTAAAAATATGGTTTCATACCACTACCAAATAGAGTGTATATGTAGATTCAATCCCGTGAATGGTTTAAATACCAACTTATTTCGCTTGTATGCCAGCAGCACTGACAATGAAGATCATGAAGGAGAACATTTTTATCGTCATTTAATAATTAGTGACTCAGATGCCGATTTTGCTCAATTGTCGAAATAAATACTCAGATCCGAACTGAATAAATGAAAACACTCTATTGCCGAACTTCGGAATATGAGCAGGTAGTTGTAAGCACTTCGCAAAATGTACAGTCTTTACTTACTGTAGTACGTATGATAGAAGCTTTTCGACTTCTGATCAACTTTATTTGCACATATCTAGAACTGCGCACTTTATAAGTGATCAATTCAAGAATTGCACAAATAAAATTAGTCAATTGCCAAAGTTCTTCAGATGAATACAGTCCACGAACTGATCACTCTCTTCTTGCTACAGGACAGATTCAATACCTTTTCCCTATTTGACCATTACAATGTACTGCACATTGAAAATCCTTAAGACTCCGTTAGGTTATGTAAAGATTAGGTTAAGTACTCTAAGGTAGACTGTTTTCCCTTTCTATACTTTTTTGATATGCCAATCTTCACTTCGTTTGTCAATGAAAAGTGAAATTACTGTTAGCATTACTTTCTACAAATTCTGCAACTCTTTCGTTAAATATCACTTTGCTTACGGACAATTTCGTCACAACCAACATTTTAAGAACCGTGGGAACTTGCAAGAGCACCTGAGTTCACACAGTGCTCAAGCTCAATTACTCAATTTTTAGATTATAAAAGCAAGCCAGTTGCAAATGGCGGAAACGGCATTTGGGTACTACACCATACAATCAAACCGAGGTTTACTTTTCTTTCAATTTCCGCAATTCACAGTCTGTGCAAATAGAAATGTTCAGTTCCCGAAAATCGGCTTCTGATCAATAATGCATTGCTCAATTCTCGGACTGTTTAAAATCTTATACACCAGGGGTCGGCATCCTTTTCGAGGGATCGGACCACTTGAGAAAGCAATAAGTGATGGCGGGAAGGTAGGAGGTGGATGTCGTGCGACACCTCTAAGAAAAAGTTTTTTTTGTAAGCTTAGCTATGAAACCTTGAAACGACTCCTGCGGGAAGGGCATTGGAGCCGAGATGGCGGGCTCCGGGTATGTACTCTCCATTTAGTATGCCAGCTGGCGTGGTGGTAGTCAATACCCTTCCGACGAGTACTTGCCAGCTGTTGGGGTTGTGGTAGGTTCTAGTATACATGTCACAGATTCACTATTATACTATCAGTTTTGCGATTAGTTAAATCAATAGAAAAAACTAATCGTAATGTAGCAACCGACAATTGGCAAGAAGTAATGTTTGGAATTTTGCAAAAACTGATATTAATATACTGAACACCTGAACATCCAAAAAAGGAACTCTACGCACAGATAATAATTCCTCAAAAAACCTACCAGGGTGGAGGCATAAAATCTAATCATAATTCAGAAGTGTTACGGGTTCCACCTAAACAAAGGAAAGTGTAAAAAATAGAAGATAATCTGAATTAGAATAATACTATTAGATATAGAAACAGAAGCAACATTTAGAGAGAAAATTAAGAAAGAAGATTCACCCTTAACCTATCGTTACAAGAAAGCGAAGACGAAGCTAAAATGAACGACAAGGTACAAGGAAGATCAATTGACATCAAAAAATGATTTCGATATCACTAATATCAGTCATCTCATAACTGTGAGACCGCAGTCGATGGAAAGCATGTCATAACTGTTATGACATGCTTTCCGTCGACTAGCTCCAACAGAAATTCTTCACACAAAACAGTTCCACTAGCATTAGTACTTGAATATCTTATGATTTTTGTTTCAGTACTAGAATTAATTCCAAAAGCATTTAATATGAAAGCCACACGACTATTTCCACTGGCTAAATACCTATAAATAAATAAAGTAATCAAGTGCATATGTTGCTTACCATTATGTTACTAATAATTTCTGAATTAAGTAACCGTACGTAATATTTTCTCTGTAAGTTATAAACTCGCAATAATCAACAACGCATCCAAAGTTCGCCAATTGTTAGAAATCATAGACAATATCTACTTGTAAGCAGGGAAAACAAATGAGTAATTGTTTATAAACATTGTAAAAATGAACAATACTCTATTCGTCGAAAATGAAGTTATAACGTCGAACAAAAGTTGTAACTATTTTAACTAAATCCGCCTTTTTAATCTCGTCTGAATAATTTCTCGTCACAATTATATGGTATTTTCTAGTCATAAACACCAAATTCAGAGTATGGGATGTCGTACAATCGTACACGTGAATTAAATATTCCAATTTCTTGTAATGTGAGGTAAAGTAAGTCTTCAGCATGCTGCATATTTGCGATTCTATGAGAGTATAACAAATGAAAACAATTATGGTTTAAATTTTAAATTATGTTTATTGCATATAACCTCCACTATGACCCAACACTTTAACATGCCACAGAAACAAACAAAACAAAAATATTTTTGTCGTTGCGCGAAACCATGTTTGGACTTAAGCATCCGTTTTGTTTATTAGTAAAATTTAACAATAATCTACTTTGAAACGAACCAGAACAAAAAAAATTGTTTTTAATTCCAATACCCTCGCATATATGTACCAGAAAAAATTATTTAATTTAAGATACATAATTCTGTAGGGAAATATACGAGGGCTGTTCTCTTTCTGCTGAACCGAGTAAAGTAATATACAATATATTGACAAAATACTTTTATTTATAATTTTTCAAAGTATTCCCCTCCAATGCATTTTTACATCCGTGAAAACCAATCGTCAAAACATTTTCTCCAATCTTCCCGCGTTAGATTATTTATTTAATTTTCAAATGCGTCAACCGCTTCTTCGGCCTACGTAAAACGTAAACCCCGTAACTTATTCTTTATACGCGGAAATAAAAACAAATCATTAGGAGCTAGGTCTGGAGTGTACGGCGAATGACCCATTATTTCAATGTTTTGGTCATTCAAAAACTTAGTCGTTCGAGCAGCAGTGTGTGCCCGATAATCCTTCCTCTTGGACGTTTTTTGCGAATATTTTGGAGAACTTGGGGCAAACAAACTGCCAACTGTGCCATTCAGCAGTAACAGTAACAGTACGACGATCCTCCAGTGCTACAGTGGAAACATGTCTAGCAATTCCAAAAAATGTGGCGACCATCTTTTTATTTCGGCTTTTTTCAACACAACTTTTGTTGGAGCCGATTCGTTCTCAAAGACCCAAACTGCCGACTGTTGCTTTCTCTCAAGATCATAGCTGCATACCCAGGTTTCATCACCTGTAATGATGTTGTACACCATATGAGAGGATCCATCCGTCAAAGCGATCCATTGTAGATCTGCACTATGCCACACGGTTTTCTGTGGAATTGGAGTAATTTGGAGCTCGTAAATTGTCATTTAAAGAAAGTCCATCACGTTGAAATTCATTGTACCACCGCTTTACGGTAACTAAGGAACACGGCTTGTCACCAAACACTCGATTTATTTTCTCAAAACATTCTTTACGGCTTAATCCACGCGTGAAATTGTATAAAATCACAGCTCGATAATGCTCTTTATTAAGTTCCATGATTTCTTGAGGAAAGGATTACTTTAAAATTATGTATTTTAACAACCTTCAGGTGTATTTGACAACTTTCACTATAATTAAACTTGTAAGCAACCACGTTAAAATGTCAAGCAAAATTTGTTTCAAAATATCACAGGCTGCTAGATAGTCTCAGTGAAAAGAAAACAGCCCTCGCATATCTGTTAGATTTCCGAAACAAATTGCCACCAAAATGTTGCTTGAGTTTAACGTCCCATCTTTGCATAACTTGGCCTTGAAAACAAATGCAATAATTGAAATAAGTTTGGTAATGTTCGTAATGTTTGTAAGCAACTCATTAATAAGTTTCTGGCTTTTGAATTTGATTCTGACTTTTAAAATTTCGATTTTGAAATGGCGTTTGTTGTTGAAAATCCGTCCAATTTCAATCAGCGTGCGGTCCTGCAAATTTTATGCGCTGAGAGTGTGCAACCGTTGCAGATTCATACGCGAATGGAAGCAGTGTATGGAAATGCATGTATGGTATTGCGTACCCAACTGTGAAGGTATAGAGCCGAAAATTTAAGAATGGAAAAGAGGGGACTATGGATGAGCCGCGACCAAGTACACGGTGTACTGCATTAACAGAAAACAATATGGCATGTGTGGAAAACCTTATTAGAGAAATTCGTCGAACTTCAATTAGAGAAATTTCAGAAATTGTTGGTGCGAGTGTAGGATCTGTCCATACTGTATTGTTCGTAATCTGGGTTACAGCAAAGTCTAATGAATAAAAATGCTTGCGATTGGGCTTATGTATACAGCACCTCATAGACTATAGGCAAAATGGTGATGACTTTCTTCTGTCAATAGTTGATGGTGACGAATCTTGATGCCATTACTACGAGCCATCCAGTAAGTTATCGTCGATGCAGTGGAAACATTCAAGTTCACCACCATCGAAAATGTTTAAAGCACAACCTTCTGCAGGCAAGCTAATGTTATCGTTTTTTTCAACCATGAAGGACCCTTGTTGATAGAGTTTAAGGAACCTGGAGTAAATGTCAATGCAAATCTGTACAATAAAACTTTGAACAAGCTTCATCAAATAATAAGACGAAAATGTCTAAGAAAACTTAAGCCTGAGGTCATTTTGCTGCACGACAATGCAAGGCCTCTTGTTGCTAATTTGGTAAAAGAAAATGGAGGGTTTTAGAGCATCCACCCTATAGACCGGATCTATCGCCTTGCGATTTCCATATTTTTGGACTGCTGGAAAAGGTCGGCATTTTGAGTCTGACGCAGAAATACAGATACCTGGAAGGTGGAAGACTTCTTCAATCAGCAGCCACAAGAATTATATGAGCAGGGTTTACGTCGGTTAGTAAAACAATGGGATAGGTGCCATAACTATGACGGTAATTATTTGTAATTAAATTGTTGAATACATTTTTTAAATAGCAAAAATGGGTTTCAATTGAATACACCTCGTAATAGTAAAATAATAAAATAAATTAGGTGAAAAATTGCACTTATTTAAGTTTAAATATATCATAACTGTAAATTTATTTTAACCTATCACACCTAACAAGGTAGAAAAGATGAAAATTAAGTAAGATTGATTGTAGACCATTTTTTAGAACTTTAGCTAATTTTTTATCCTAACTTTTATCAACACTTTATTGGATTCTACTAATTAAAAAGTTCTATCTATAAATACCTCATATTCATTTACCATAACAGCGCTTATTTTTTGTATTTATAAAGGCTATTAAATATGTACATAATTTCCAATAGAGAACTACATAGCCTTTATATCAATCGATATCTTGGCATGGATATAATTGTCCAACTGACAGCACAATTGTTTCATTCTTGTTCTTTTAATTTTATTATGGCTATTTTCAGCAGTTTAATTAAAGGAAACCAATATTCTTGTTGTACGAACGCTAAGTAATTACATAATTATAAGGTGATTACTATCACAGATGGTCGTGCAAACGAGGTAGGTACTTGAAAGCAGTAATGTTTTAATAACACTCATAAGTTTAATCGAGTGTTTATTTTTAATGGACCATCGAAATTCAAAACATTCAAAAACTAATTGGTAAGTAAATTACAAGAACTGTCGGTAGAACGCGCCTCATTAGATTATTTGATTCCAGTGGATTGCGGCCGAGCGAGAACCAATTAGAGAATTAATGAACAGTAGAAAAGGTGACGCATTATACCTTACTACTATAGTTTTATTGGTAGGTACAGAAGGTGCATTTATTGACACGAAGATATTATAGCTTAATATTTAAACAGCGGTGAGTAGAGAAACTGGGTAAACACCAAATTTTATTATGGATTATGAATCCGACGGTACGCCTCCACACATTTTATTAAATAGAAATTTAATTAACCAAAGCACTCCTGTGTAATTGCTTAATCTCGTGCAAAGTTAATCATAAGTATATGTTAAACCATTTAACATGAGGGCACTTTCCCAACGTGCTATTTTGTATATACATACTTTACGATGATAATAATTTCAATATTAAACGATTAGTGTTATTCCTATTACCAACTCCTATTAATCAGGGGGTTAGAGAGGGCTGAAGTTTATCTCCAGGCCTATTTAACATATACGTCGATGATATTCGAAAAAAGCGCAAAAAAAGAAGTAGACGTTTACACAAGGGAAGCCAGACCTAAAAATACAGAAATACAAAAAAACTACTAATATACAAGGTGTTTAAAATAGATCGTATACTTTAACCATGTATAGTACTCATCAAACCAAACGAAAAAGTCTTTTAACCAACATATATCTGCAAACCAACTGTTTCAGAGATTGGGACGATTTTTTATTATAGTCAATAAATAGCATTATTGTGAAAAAAACGGGTAAATAAATATAACATTTGACAAAACACAAAAGTGTAGCGAGTTAAAATCAGGAGATCAATACTTCCCTGTAACTAGACTCTTAACCCTATTCATGTGTCGTTATAGATTAAGTTAGCCTATGATTATAGATATGCTCGAACATTGATTCAAAATGTGGAGAAACCTCATCGCGCATAAACTACAGATGAACCTTGTCATTCAGGGGCACGACTTCCAATAGTGGTGGTAAAGTGTTTTTCAAGAAGTACAAATAGAGTTCACCAGTCAAAAGATTTATTTAAAATAGCAGACATATTGAGTAATAAAATTTTTTGTTTAAGGTAGTTTGACGAGTACTGTACTTAGGTATTATGACTGGATTCAAAAAGCAAAGGACAGGCAGAGATGGAAAGCATTGGAAGAGCCTACATCCAATCTGGATCGATACAGGCAGATAGATAGATACTTAGGTAAATTATCCGATCTTCTTCAAATACCCTGTATATTAAGTAGAAAAAGCCTCAAATATAAAAAACCTGGAAAGTCATATAATCCAGATGGTTCCAAAGAGAACATCGACGATGGTGAAGCCAAAATAGACAAAATTGTCTAATCCCCGATAGCAACAAGAAGAGAAGAAAATAATTCTGTTGACAGTATCAAAAAAAGTCATGAAAGTATTAAATAGGCTGATGGCTAAACAAATATAGACATTATCGAGTTGTCGGCAGGAATACTGTCAGCATTTTAGTTTCAGAGCTATTACATTGCACAAATCACAAAAAATTACTCTAAATATGAAAAAATATCAAATACTGATGTTATTAATCCCAAATTAAAAATAAGTTACCAATTAATCCTTTGCAATTTCTAAAATTTGTAAAACGTCTACAGCAAGTCTGACACTAAAAGTAAATTGAATAAACGGAGGTTTAGAACTAAAACTAAGATTAATATATTCGTTTGAGAAAATTCTAGAGCATATAGCTGGAAAACTATTTAGAAGATAATAGAATACTAATTAATTTACGATCTGCCTTCCATAAAAATCACTCCAGTGAAAAATAATTAAATTCAATGTTGGCTAATTGGCAAAAACATACAAAGAACAAAATGGTACACGTGTTTATTAATTTGAATGGTTTTAGTAACAATTAACAAAGATTCATTATTATCAAAAATTAAAAATAGAAAATTGACAGGATTGTCTTAAAATACTTTAAATATTACTTATCTGAACGACTCAAATGGTAGAAAAAAAAATATTTCTGATCGAAGGATTGTGTTTAGGCGTTTCCCAAGGGTCAGTTTAGGGTCCTTTGTTATTTATGCTATACAGTACATGGATTGGTACGAACTTGCCAAATCAACTTATTTATATTACTTATATTGTTTATCTGAGTTATTAATATATATGGCAGTGTAACTCCATATGGTAAATAACTAATTAATTAACTTATTTGGAGATGACACTAATAACAACAGCGTATAGTGAAAATATTTCTTCTTAAACTGAATTGTCTTATATTAAACACATCTGCACCAGAATCATTGGTAATTAGTAATAGATGGGTATTACACTAGATGCTGTAGAAATAGAGTATGTTTCTAAAATTAAATGTCTTAATATTAAAATAGATAATACGCTAACATGTAAAAAGAACATATTGATTGTGTAATAGGTAACCCTGTTTAATCAATCATCAACAGCCGTTTTCGTCCCACTGTTGGGCATCGGCCTCTTCTCTGCCACGTGTTTTTGCTTATCACTAAGGTATAAACACGGAGGACCTACATTTTAACAATCGAATCGAAACGACAGAAATTTCAGAGAAGAATTTTAGAATGAAGATTTCCAGTTGTTCTGGATTGGGAAACCTGCTTAAAATACGGTTATTTAGCGAATCAGTTCTAAAGTAAACATTTGATGTAGCACAATAATGTAGGAAACGACCTCTAAGCAACATTTTAAATGCTGTTTAGATTCAAGACAACAAGACAATAAAAACAGCTCATATGAATCTGTCCGCAAACCCCTAGTTTACAAGATACAACTAATTTTGTGTTAATGAATATGTTGGGTTGTACCTTGTAAACTAAGCGTTAGCGGACAAATGTCTATATGAGCTCTTCTTATTACCTTGTTGTCCTGAATATATGCTGCGAATTTAAACCCTAAAGTATGAAGTTTGCACATTTTCATGGCATATCGATTTTACGTAAAAATTTTAATTATCTCTAAAATGGTTTATCGACTTTTAAGCAGTACCTTTTTTGGGTATTTTGGCATATGGAATATTATTTTGGATATATCAGCAGCTTTTGATACGGTGCCAAAAGAAGAAATATGGGAAGCACTAGGAGAAATAATAATAAACCAAAAATTACAAAGAACTATTAAAAGTGTATATAATAAGGTAAAAGACTATGTCAGACTAAATGGGAAAATATCCGAAAACTTATAATGGGAAAAGGTATGAAACAATGAGACAGCCTTAGTTCATTATTATTTGTAATATTCATGAACGGACTAAACTAAGCTCTACTGCAGGTCATAACAACCTACGTACGAAAACTGAATCACAAAGAAAAGTTAACATCTGGAAAGCCTACTTAGAAGAAAAGAGGATGCAAATAAATGTAGAAAAAACCAAGATTATGCAAGTAACAAAAGAAGAAGAAGATGAAAACATAAATATACAAATAAATGGGAAAATATTAGAAACAGTAAACAAGTACGAGTATTTGACCACCATTTTTACAGAAAATGGAAAAATAGACAATAGAATACAAAACACAGTACAAAAGGCAAGTAACATATACTATCAAATCAACAACACACTAATAGGTAAAAAGGAGGTAAAAACTCATACGAAACTAAGAATTTATAAAACCATATACCCTTACGTATGGAGCTGAATCATGGCCAGTGAGAGATAAACATAACTCAAAAATTACAGCGGCCGGAATCAAATATTTAAGAAAGATCACAGGGAAAACCAGACGAGACCAAACAAGAAACAAAAGTATAAGAGGTGATTTAGAACAAACACCGTTAGTGAGTGAAATAGAAAACAAACAACTGAGCTGGTTTGGACATCTAATAAGAATGCCAGAAAAGAGAATCCCCAAAAAAATGAATGGACATAGAAATAACCGGAAAATAGAAGAAAAGCAGACCAAGGATAAATTGGGAAGAAAACATAAAAAATAGTACACAGAAGGGGAAGAAACATACACGAAGTAAGGAACATGGCAAGGAACAGAAACAACTTTATAAGATAGACAGAAGATTCCAACTACACCCCAACGCTATAATGGCAAACGGGGAAATGATAAAGAAGATGAAGAAGAACATTATTTCGTCAAAAATAAAAGAAAAAAAAACAATGTAAAAGATATTATAGAAAACAGTTCCTGATCCTCCCACTTGAGACACCCTTGGTGCACTTATTAAAACGAAACTAGGCCCTAATTTTCAACCTTGATGGGTAAGGTATGCACATAAAATTTTAAGAAATTGGTCCAGCTATTACCATAATTATATGCAGAAACGTGATCGGACAAGTCGCACTTTAGAAGACTGTAACTCCGTAACCGTACACTTGTGTTTTTAGGTCATTTGAGTTAAATCGTCGTATTTTTGTATCAGAAACAAGTGGTAGCAGATTTTACAGACCCTTTAGAGACACCTTGTATAACAAGAATTTGCTTAACTACCAAAGAAGATACATAAATCATTTTAGATTAATAATACAACAAAAGCCTATTCACAAAAAATTACAAAGATGTAAAATAATATAGTAAAATACTGAACGAAGCCAAATAGGCGATAAATTTATTTCACTTTAAGAAATGATGTTCTAAATATGTAAATTATTTTATTATTGAATCTAATGTTGATAGGGAAACATCGCATGTAATGAGTAAACCACTTTACTTACTTACATATTTAATATGATTCCCTCCGTAATGCGAAGCCGCTACGAATTTTAAACTCTGCAAGATTAAAGTTTGAAACCTGACGATCTCAAAATTGAGAGTATTTGATCCTGTAAACAACATCGCCGACGAAAGGCGAAGTAGAACCTATATTTAGTCTCTGAGCTTTATTGGGCATTACATCTAGGAGCAAGCTATTAAGAACATTTTCGTGACAAAAAGGAACTAATAGTCATTTAATGCCAATCTCAGTTTTACATGAGCAAAGGTGTTAAAAGCAGTGAAATACGATTAAGTAACACATTAGCCCAAGAATGTATTGCGGCAGAAAATAAGTTCGGTTTTCCAACTTCTTAATTCGTCTTTTAATATGTCTACATTAGTAATAACATGTAGAGAAAAAGTAGTTATCATTCAAATCCGTTTTTTAAAGATAGAAATCAGGAAACAGTTTCAAGAAAATGTAGTACAATTAGATAATAATGGCGTACGTAATTAAATTCATACATAACCCATGATGAATCCGAAATAAATCTAGGCGCTAATGGAAAACCGCATAGTTTTGGTTGCACAAATAGCTACTATATGGATATCCCAATGCGAATTCAAAATTAAATGTTTTACTTTTACATCTGCAAGCCATTATACTTGTTTTCCTGTCTTTTTCGGGGCTTAGGGCCTTTAAACTAAACACTGGAAAGCAAAATGCACCCAAATCTAAAGGCAATGATGCGTTTTCGGTACGACCAAATAAATTTGTAGCAGTCTTGGCATTCCTCTAGTTTTATGACAATTATATACATCTTAATGTTGGATTGTGTATTATATTCTTAAAGATTAGTAATATATAATAGAGTGAAAATGTTTCCCAGATGATGTATCGTAAAAAGTTAAACTAAGGTTACAAATTAAACGAACAACGGTAATAACACTGAAAAACGGATTAGAAAACAAGGTCCACCATATTTAATGTGTCTGGTATGTGTCGTTGAATATGGGCAACATATTTGGCACAATGGGCTACTGTAAATTTTAAAATATTTTCCCTTATAATGTTTTCCAAACTTTGTTGACGAAATTCAGTTTGAGTAAGGTTAGCTCTCATTTCACCAGCTAGAATATTTGGCGTTTGAATAGCTAAATCTGTTTTAACATATGCCTTTAAACTTGACCAAGCTTGTTCGATGGCATTAAACATAGGTGAATATGGGCTTAATCTTAGCAAATGATTTTCAGAAAACTCATCTTCTTGGAAAACTTCATCAATAGCAGCATGGCACGGCGCGTTGTCTATGACCAGGACTACGGGCGTCTGATATATAAGTTGGGCATTGCGAATACAGTGTCGAACAAATTCTTTAGCTTGCGGCTTTTTAAATGCCCCCGGTTTGATTTCGTGGTATATGAGACCCATATTCCGAATACATCCAATGACATGGATATTTGCACCTTTGCTACCAGCCGAAATGTAAGTGCATCGTTTTCCTTTTTTTGATCTTCCTTTGCGTCGCGATACAAATAAATTAAAATTAGTCTCGTCCATATAAATCATAGGGATATTTTCTGCCTGATATTCTAACAGTTTTTGAACATACTCACGCCTCCTTACTTTGTTTTCTTCACTATTTGCTCTTTCAGGTTCTTTTCTAATATCTTTTAAAGTAAACATCATACCATCTAAATGTTTTCTCACACATTCTTTGGAAACATTAAGTTGATAATTTGTTAGAAGTTTCTGTGTTATTTGTTTTAAGGTTATTCTAGGATTCTCTTCGATGCACTGTTCCATGTAAATCCGGTGTTCATTAGCAATTTTAGATCTGCGTTTACCACCACGCTGCTTTTCTTCATCTGCTTGATTTTTTACCCATCGATATGCGGTTGAAGTCTTTACTCCTAGTGTATTTGCAAGTTCTCTCCAGTTTCCATTATTATTATACACAACACATATTTGCTTTTCAACATTAAGAGATTCACGTTTTTTTATGTAAGGCATCTTTAACAATGCGCGAATACTGTAAATGACATTACTTAATGTTTTATGTTGTTTTTCACAGGTCACTTAATATCTAACAATATTCTCAATTTGAAGTTGTTTATTCCCAATTTGAAAGTGTTTATTCCCAATTTAAAATTGATTATTCTCAATTTGAAGTTGATTATTCTCATTTTGAAGTTGAAAAGGTATAGTCTGACCTTTTATTTTTGAAATTGGTAAAACACCATACCCATACTTACAGTTGCCATAATTTCAATTTTGCACACTAAATTGATGTTTTTTGGTTAGGGTGTACCCATTCGAGTGGAATTGGGACCAAAGGATATAAAGAACAAACAGATCGTAGCAGTTCGTAGAGACACTGGTGAGAAAATATCAATTTAAAAGAGACACTGCCGTTAAAGATCTTGCTGTGCTTTTGGAAAATATACAACAAAATTTGTTTAACAGGTATGTTCATTTATATTTTGTTGCTCATCTGCTAAACAATATCTACAATTACATAGCATCTGAAGATTTTACGAAACATACCATACAACTGACAGATTGGTCCCAATTTAGTTCAACTTTAGACGGGAAGAATTTAATTTTGGCCCCATTCTGTGGAGAAAGCGATTGTGAAGATAAAATTAAAACAGATAGTGCAAGGTAAGTTTACAAAATATAGTTTATATTTGTGAAATGCTGGAAAAGCTGTTATATTGATCTGTTTCTTCGAATGTTTTTTCATGATTTAATGCAATTTTTTGTATTATTTTATAAAAAACAATGTAATTTTTCAAGTTTATTTATGTAAAGATAAAGTTGGACAAAACATCTATTCAGGTTGGGCACATCTATTGTTTGACAGAGTTTTCTTAAAAGTGTGGTGTTGTAGGGATGCCTCGGAGGTAGCTGAAGTAGGAGAACCATCAATGGGTGCCAAATCACTCTGTATTCCACTGGAACAACCACCTCTAAAGTCTAATGCAAAATGTATTCATCCAGATTGCAAGAATAAACCCAAGTTCTACACTCTATTTGGACGCAGTTATTAACAGAAATGCTTTTATTTGTGAATTAAAAAAAGTTTTCATGTTGTTTTGTGGTTTTAGACAGAATTTGTAAAACCAATTTTAATACTGCCTATTATTTATTGTTTGGAAAAAATAAACATTTTAAAAGTATTTTTTTAGTTTTCTTATTCAATTATTTCAGATTTTTTATTAGTTTTTTCATGGCATTAGATAGAGTGAAAATGTTTCCCAGATGAGTCTGTTAAGATAAAGCTACTTGATATGTCGGTTATTTACTGTATTAGAAAATAGGTTTTTGGGCTGATTGTAAGAGGGAAGTGCCACCTATCTATATTTTTATCAATTCGTTTTTCACCTAATATTGTTTATTTAGTAAAAATAATTTTTTTACACCTCACCAATAGTTGGTCGCTGCTTTGAATCTATATACCGTCTTTCTTTATCGTGATTCACGTTTTACAAAAAAGAAATTAATATTTTGGAAGAGTTCAACGATTTTTGATAAATGGGGCATTATACGGAACAACGTTATTAATCTTGTTGAAATATCCAATAAATCTTCTTTCTACTTCATATAACTGAGATATCAAGCTGATTCGTGATTCAGAGCCGGCTCTATGATGCTACCACAGGAGGCGACAGATTTTAGGGGAGAAAAATTATACCTTTTAACAATTTTCTGGTAGACGCATAAGAACTGGCATTAGAACTGGAAATAGATGCCAATTTTGAGACGCCGGTTGGTAGTGTTCATAAGCGCCGCGTAAAAAGACGGTTTAATTACGAATGCGGTTACCAGGTGTCCCAATTAATCGGGATTGTCCCGATTTTAAATCCCAAGTCCCGGTGCCCCGGCTTGATCTTTCGGGACGTTCAAATATCCCGGTTTAACGATTTTTCGGTTCTTACCCATGTTTGGCGTTGTCAAATCGGTAGCGGCCACAATCGGCTTGAGGTACACCGCGTGCCGAGACTTTAGAAAAAGATCCGGAATGGCAGGATATAGAAAAATCAATCAAATGCAATTAAATATTTTGAAACGGAAAATATTGACATAAATGATATATTTTTATTTAATACAATTACTACAATAAGAATAATTTTAGCAAGTGAATTACAACCTCCAGACTGGAAAATAAAATAGCTTCAGAACAATGGGTAGTTGTATTTTCCAAATTCGAAACGGAATTTCCTGAGCGATTTAAAAATTTATATCGCATGTGCGAATATATTTTTTTCATGCCAGGTCACAACAGTAACGTGGAGAGCATATTTTCTTTGATGAAAATACAATGGATAGACGAGAGACATAAACTTTCAATCGCTCTATTAAAGAAGGCAAAATCATTGAAAAATTAAAGAAAAGGAGTAAAAGATCAGTTTTTTTTCTGTGAGTTGAGTTGATTTGTAAGATTATTTCCATGATTTTTATTTTTGTTCCTAAAAAATTAATTCCTTATACCTATACATATATACAGGGTGTTTAACAAATACTTTCGGATATTTTACCCACTTATACAGGGTGATTCATTGGACTCTTTACAAACTTTGGCAATGAAAACTAGATGTAATTTCATGAAGAATTGTTCATATGAATGTCTTTTTTAAGAAGCTATTAGTCCAATCAATAGGGGTTTTCAGCCTACAAAAGGTGGGGTAGTAATAATTTTGACATATGTTATTTAGTTCCGGGCCCCGATGAAAAATCCAAGTTTTCGACCTTGGGGGGGGTCGGCGCAGTCCGCCATCTTGGATTAAAGTTACAAAAAATTGGTTTTTTCAAAATAATTCCTCAACGGTTGATCCTGCGACAAAAATGTCTGATACAAATTTAAAGAAGACTAAATTCCCTACATTTTTTGTATGAACATGGATTTATCCGATAAAAATAGCAAATATTTACACAATTGAAACACCTACAAGTGCATTTCGCCAGATGCGATCCCAGTAGAGAATAGCAGCGGAACAAGTCTCGCGATAATTTATTTTCTGTAAGACACCCGCACATTTGGAGTCATCTCCAGTTAATTGATTTAATTTCCCAACCGTCCCCAGACTGCTGATGGGATTACAGCTCTCATAAGTCATGAGAGCGGCTATGTGACATGGAGCCGACGCGCGTTGGCGGCGTCTTAGAGATGCACTCTCGGTTTGGGACGCTCCATTTCATTCGCTAATGACGTAGACTGCGCGTCTCGTCTCGCCATTGCAAACATACCTTATAAACTTCTTGCTGCGACATTCACATAAAACACTACCAGAGCTGGTGCTTCTGGACTTTTGTTTACCGCAACTGTTGGAAGTCGATGCACATCGTCAGTTAAAATAAGTAAAGATATAATTATTTCACAATTATTTTTTAAATACTAGTAGCAAAAAAATTCGACAGCTATAAAATATCTATTGTAGGAATCGTATTTAGTTGAGTCTTTATTTGTCAATAAAGCTGTTTTTTAAATATTGTGGTCATCTAGCCCCTTTGTCTAATAAATTGTGTTTATAGTTATGCCTTTCCAAAACCGAGATTCGTCTCAGAGCGGTGTTTTTAAGTAGGATTTAGAAAAATTAGGGCAGTGGATACGAATAGGGCAAATAGGTAGCTTCTCAGACGGGTTCAGAATTCGCGCGTTCGGTATAATTGAATGAACAGTATGTGTGTGTTGTTAAGTTAATAAATATACTAACGTGATGTATACTTATGTATTTACTACCTGTAATGTGGTGTAGATGAGCCCGAAGTATGTTTTGTAGTAGATGAAGCTGTAGATAATGCTTTTGCTTCTGATGCTGCGGTCCTTTTAGTAATTGTAATTACTGTGATATTATGATTATTGTGCGTGGGGGCCAGGACATTGTAATTGCTGTGATATAAGTGAGGGGTGAGAGTAGCCTACCAGGATTCCGTTTTAAACTGCTTAATGCTTGGCAGGTCGGTGATCGCGCGTTATCATTCGACTTGACCTCAATTTGGTTGACCAAGACGGCAGCTAATGATCTCTGCATTGCACTTTGCAGAGTGGCCTATGAAGAGCCCGTCTCTCACCCTTTTCCTTGTGAGGCACGTACGGCGACTTGCCGTGGTTGTTTGGTGATTGGCCGTTGGTAACATGCGGTTTCCCGGTACCCGTTACAGATTAGGTACATCAGTCAATATTTACTACACTAGTGCATTGTTGTCCAGCAGCAAAACACCTCGGGTCAGTCTTCCGCGTCTATTCACTTTAATAGAATTCCTAAAGCAATACAGTACACTTACATAATACTCTCCTATTACTATACTAGCCTTCTGCAGATAAGTATTCAGCAAAACTCCTTGATAGTACCAAAACAGTATTTTTATATAGAAGCGATGACTCTTGTTTCGATTCATCTTGCACTTACCTCCGTCATGCTAAAGACTGATTTAGAAGTCCGACAACTGTGGATTTTGCTCTTAATAAAGCTGCTATTTGCCGCTTCTTCAATCTTGCATCTTGCACTACCAAATAGTTGGTTGTTTCAAGAACATCTAAAGTGATCATCATCCAATAATTCTCGAGTAAATAGTTTTGACCCCACGAAAACAGACGACTTGAAATGATAATCATTCTCGTGCACAACCAACATTTCTTCAAGAATCATTTTTGAAGCGACAACTCAAACTAACAGTTAATGAAATTAATAATGTTGCAATTGTTCTGTAAATAGGCATACCAGTTACCAGGGCATTATGCTAATTAAAAAAAACTTTAATCATCATCATCATCATCTCCGTTACGGGTTAGTCCTGGTAGAACTGTTCCATCTCCACATATTTTATAAAATTTTATAATTGGTCGCTCCATCTTTTTGTTGTTCGACCTATTCGCCTGTTGCCTCTTGGTTTGTAATTGGCTATAATTTTAAGTATGCGGCTCCCTTCCATTCGTTGAACATGTTGAGATCAATTGGTGAAATTAAATAAAATTGAAAACTGTCAGATCCGATAATACAAAAACGACCCCTCCTAAATAGACGGAGTTATTACAAATTCCTAGGCAGGTTTTACAAAAAAACTCTTTAGGGTCAAAATTTGGGAATCAACCAATTGTACAAATAATGAGCTTTTCGTCTTTTCGAAAAAGTGTTTATCTCTCAAAATAGGCTATTATAATGATGTTGATTAAAATTCGTGAAGCGGTAGAGGCGAAATATGGTAGCCATACTGTTTTTATTATTTATTAATAAAACTTGCTTGAGGGACCTTCTCAACGTTAAAAAAATTAAATTAAGGGGTAGGGGCCACAGAAATTACGCTACTAAAAATCAATTTATTTATCATCATTTCATAGATGAAAAAGTTAGTGGCATTGGAAAATATTCAGATTTTGAGTTATTAACTTGTTATTCCTTAATTTGAAGCACTTTTTAAAGATAAGGTTAACAATTTTAAAAAATAAAAGTCGTTATATTTCTAGTTCTTTTATTCCTTAAACCTCCAGCAATGGGTATTTCCAATTACAACCGCATTTAGTATATTGTGATTCCTCAAATAGTAATCACAAAATCACAAACGTAAATATGTAATTCATGAACGCTAAATCTAAAAGAAGGGTAGGTATAAATAAGAAACCGATGAACGAAACCTTCTACCTATCCGTTTTTAAAAACTACACGTAATTGTTTACCACGTTTTCAAAACAAATTCCATACATGATATAATATGATAGTTAATTACGAGACATTTTATTAGCATTTTCATAACAGTTTTCTTAAATAAAAATTAATGGTTTTCGTTTTAATTTATGTTTACTAGCTCAGCATGCATAATACAACCATACTAAAGTGGCTATAACAACTATCCTATAGGTACTCTTATAATATATCTATTAATAATTGTTAAGTTTGTGTTGAGATTACACTTCCTCGCTGTTTTCGACGCTGGATACAGATATGTCCTGAGGTAGTTGCATTTCCAATCTGGTCTGAATATGCCGCTTGCCCAGTGAATATATCTCAGCACTTTTACAGTTAATGGTATGGAAGTAATGGTTACTAAGTTTGTGTATGAAATCTATTGTACACACATGATCAAAATTATTGCATGTCTGTGAATCGCCACGAATTAAACTTTTTAATGAGATTGTGTGCTGTAATCGGAATCGACTATATTAGTATCGACTAGATTAATGGAAAACGGTTCATATGTGTTAAATAGATTGGGTTTTTTAAAGAGTTTTTATTCCAAAGACTAATACAAAATTCAACTAAAAACAGGAACACAACAATAAACGCTAATTTTAATACATTAGTAGTCGGTATTTCCTCCTCGGACACGAAGACACGCATTTATGCGGTTTTATGAGATGGTCTTTGATGTTTCTTTGATGAATAGCGTCCCACTCTTCCCGAGCAGCAATTTTCAATTCTCTTAAAGTTAAAGGACGATTATTTCGATTTCTAATACGGGCTTTTAACATGTCCCAAGCATGTTCAATAGGGTTCATGTCGGGAGAATTTGCTGCCCACCACAACCTTGTGATACCCTGTTCTTGAAGGTATTGCTCAACGGCAAGAGTACGATGGGGCGTCGCATTGTCATCCATAAATACGAAATCTTCGCCCACTCTACCTAGAAATGGACGTACAACAGGAGCAAGAATCTCTCTAATGTAAAGGTTTCCTGTCATTGTCCCTTCAATGGCCACCAGTGGCGTACGAGCACCGCGCATTATACCGGCCCAAAATATTACGCTACCACCTTGGAATGGAAGGCGAGAGTCGGCTGTGGACAAGCGTGCTTGCCTTCCTGGACCTGTCCAAACTCGTATACGTTTTGAATCACTTAGCAAGCCAATTCTGGTTTCATCAGAAAACATTACCATATTCCAATTTGGTGCCCTTGCTGTCATTTCTTGGGCCCAACGCAAACGAGTGGTTCTGTGTTGACGAGTCAATCTAGGCACATAGAGAGGCCTACGAAGATGCAAATTGTTGGATTTCAGACGTTTGTGGATTGTGTGCCTGGAAATATTTATTCCTTCCATTCTTCGGAATTCTCGTTGCAGAGCACTACATGACAATGTGCAATTTCTTCGAGCTATTAGAGTTAATTGGCGGTCTTGTCTAGGCGTAGTAACTTTCTTTCTACCCTTTCCTGGCCTATCGTTAACGTCATCAGTCTCCCTGAATTTTCTAAAAATTCTGGAGACATCACTCTGTGATACTTCTAAAGTTTCCGCAACTTCTCTTTGTGTCAGCCCATTCTGCAAGAGGGTCACTATTCTCACTCTGTTGAAGTATGTAATCGTGTTTCGTACCATTATGTTAATTATGCAGCGCAAAAATCACAAAATTAATTTATTTACTAAGTTGATTGCTTTGTCAATTTTAGTTGCTTAGTAAACATTCGTGTCTTTTGTTTTATATTTTGGATATCTTGTTGTAATAAACTTTTAAATACCCAACCTATTCATTTATGGGATAAATTAATGAAAAAACATGGTTCATTGCCTGCAAATGCGATATGCAATAATTTTGATCATGTGTGTATATGCAATTTCTAGCTGTTCATGGAGTTGACTGTTCTGTACGAACCATGTTAAAATTGGACGACGCACTGGTTTGTAAATAAGTAATGCACACTCTATTTTCAGAGGGGATTTTGTGTTAGCACTGCTTTAATTTGGTTTATGTGATAGCCCCATGTTAGCCATCGGGTCATGAATAAGCCAAGATATTTTATAGCGCTACCAAGAGGGTTCCATTCAATTGGCTAGTTATTTATTACTAAGTTAGGTGGGTTATACCACCAATTCACTAGTAATTTGGCTGCTTGCTTTAGGCGATACGAAGCGATATCTATATCTTCGTGCTGCATCAGCAGCGCGGTGTCATCTGCAAGCATAGATATTGCTTGTGCTTGGAGGTTGAGGGTTACTGTGTGTGCACATATGTTACATAGAATGCGCCCAAGCCCAAGCCCAAGCTGTATGCTGTTATGGATGAGATAATTGAGTTAATGCAAACGGAAAGTGTTCTGTTGGATAAGAATGATGGTATTATTTATATTAGATATGGTTCTGTTCCAATATTGGTAAGTTTGTGAATATAAGTCAGACAGTGCAGACTTTGTCAAAAGCGTGCTTTACGTCTGTAAAAACTGGTGCATCCAAATTGGAAGGTAGGTAATACTTCTTTAATTTCGATTTCAAATATGCGGCTTTCTATTATTTTTTCTAGAATCTTAGGCACGCTTCGTAGCAACCAGATAGGTCGATTGTTATGGATGCAGTTCAGTTCTACGGGTCAGTATCATACAACTAACATATGTCATATATGATATGATAGTAGTCTGTATGTCTTTTCCTACACACCAAATGTTAATTCAATTGAATAATAAGCTGCACTTATCTTGAAAAATTGTTTTTAACCTACAAATGATTTTTGATTTCGTTTATTTACACAAAGTGCGTCTTGGTATTCCAAACTGTTTCTAAACCTTTCGCTAAAGCATTTCATTCTTCAGGGCATCCATTGCCCGTCTTGAGAATTCTCCAAAACCTTCATGAAACAATAATACAAGAACAAAGACTACTACGGTTCTAACCTTCAACTGGCGACGTGGTGCCATTTCAACCCCATATCATTGTTATACAGGGTGTTTATTAAACATTCGGCAAAAATTTAAGGGTTATTCCCTGGACTATTCTAGGAATATTTTGTCCTTTGATGATTTTTGAATACCCGCTTTGTTTCGAAGATACAGGGCGAGAAAATTTTTCGACAAAACCAATTTTGATATTTTTCAAATTATTAATGTAGCCGAAATAAAAGTATGGCGTAGTACACTGGGCTTACCATGTTTATATATTTTTAAAAATGCGTTGTTATCTTTTAACCACATTCCGATTACGGCTGTTTTATCCAATAACAGCTGGCGAGTGCAGATATTGAAAAGAAAATCAGTTTAAACGTGGATTTCATTAGAATACGTCTCGTGATTGATCATTTTGTATGCGTTGAATTTGTTAAGACTGATTGACGTTTGGCTGTTTGACGTGTATTTTCTGTCTTTAATAGTTAAACTTTTGTTAGTGAAGTCCTCTATCATGAATCGCTATACGAACGCCTAGATGACTGACATGCATTTCATTTATGGACTTGCTGGTGGCAATTCATTACAAGCTAGGCGGTTGTACATTGAACGATTTCCTGGCCATAATGTTCCTGATAGAAAAACTTTCCAAAGTATTCATCGACGTCTTCATGAAACAGGCACACTGAAACGAAGTGGAGTACCAGGAAGGCCAATGACAGTAAGAACGGTAGAAGTAGAAGAGAATGAGCTGGACATGATAGAGGAAGATCCAGGTACTTCTACTCGAAAAATTGCAAATTCTTTGAATATAAGTAATGGGACTGTTTGGAAAATTCTGAGAGACTATTTGTTGTACCCATACCATATACAACGCGTTCAGGCACTTCTTCCTGTTGATTTTCCTCCACGTATTGCATTCTGTCAATGACTTTTGCACACATTGGTTCAAATCCCTCAACTACTGACGCGGATTCTTTTTACCGATGAAGCGAATTTCTCAAGAAATGCAATAAGGAATTTTCACAACAACCATGTGGGCTGAAGAAAATCCACATGAGGTACTTGAAGATCGTTTTCAATATCAGTTCTCGTAGAACGTTTGGGTTGAAATTGTGGGTGACTGGTAATTGGACCGGTATTTCTACCAGGAAGACTTACCAGCGAGGTGTATCGCAACTTTCTGGAACAGACTCTACCTGAGTTTCTGGAGGATGTACCATTGGCAACAAGAAATTCAATGTGGTTTATGCACGGTGATCCAGCACATTTTAGTGTGGTTGCTCGTGAGATTTTAACAGTAATATACCGAGATCGCTGGATTGATCGAAGTGGACATCACTTATGGCCTACTTGATCCCCGGACTTAAACTCCCTGGATTATTTTCTATGGGGCCATTTAAAGTCATTAGTTTATTCTACTCCAGTGGCAAATATGGAAGATTTAAGAAATCGAATACTTGCTGGATGTAACTCAGTAAGAAACGACCCTAGTGTTTTTGAAAGAGTTCGGCAGTTAATGAGGAGAAGATTGGATTCTTGCATCGTAGCTAGAGGTAGTCATTTTCAACAGTTCTTGTAGATTAAGAAACTTTACATGTAATTTTTGGTAATAAAATATTGTTATTGTCGAAAATTCTTTTCGCCCTGTATCTTCTAAACAAAGCGGCTTTTCAAAAATCATCAAAGGACAAAATATTCTTAGAATAGTCCAGGGAATAACCCCTTAAATTTTTGCCGCATGTTTAATAAACACCCTGTATAAAAACAATTTATACCGGTTTATCTTGCAATTCCACCATCTAGAACATAGTACATCTATTGCAAAATAGCTGGAGTCATAGCTGCAAAAGAAGCTTATTTATAAAAAATATACAGCATTCAGTTTTATTTGAGGTTATTTCGACCCCACGACGCCAGTTTAGGAGTCAACCGAGCCTTATTCGAACGCCTTTGTCGGGCAGACAATTTAGGTTATGATACAAGACGAAGTTAAAAACAGAATTCAATAAATAATAACATGAAAAAGAATATTACAGGGAATACTGCAATGCTACTTTCAAATAGAAATTTGCAGAAAATACAGAAAAATCTGATACTTTTCATCAATATTAACAATACTAGTAAGTGAAGTTTGCACTATGATTTTACCGCTAAATTAGAACATAATATATGGTACAGCCATTTAAAGGACTTACATGCACCTATGCTAAAGAAAGTCTTTATGGTGTCATATGTTTGCAGAATTCTGGAACCATGAAAATAACATTACTACGTCGAGCGGATCTTGACTGAAACAGATACCTTACATGTTTCTGAAAAAATCATATGAAAAAAGGCCGTTTGTACTGAAACATTTTGAGGTGCTTCTTCGCCTTAAACTGATAATATAAGTGAATGTTCATGTGTGTGAATATTCAGCAAATTTCATTATCAAAAGCTGTAAGACAAGGGGCCATGAAACAGAAGAGACACAGAAATACTAAAAATTTTATTTTTCAATAAAGCATCCGTCTATATCAACGCACTTAGGCCATCTGTCCGGAAGTTGATGAATACTTTCAGGAAAAAATGCTTTGGCTTACTAGCGAAATAGTCATCGACGCCCTGTTTTAGTTCGTTATCTGTGTAAAATCTTCAATCTTTTAAATGTTTCTGCAGTTTTCTGAACAGATATAAATCAGATGATGCCATATCTGAGCTGTAAGGTGGGTGATCAATCTCCTGAAACCCACATTCCTCTAAAACAAGCATGACCTTTCGAGCCTTGTGGACTCGTGCGTTGTCATGCAAAAACAAGATGCTTTTCTGACACAAATGTTGGCGTTTTTCCGCAGTGGCGTTTCTTAGATTTTTTAGAGTTTCTCTAGTGAATGCAGTCCCTCTAGGCATATATTCGATCAAAATATTCTCTCCATGTCCAAATGTTCACAATATTTTTGAACGGGTGTGCAAATTTGAACAAAATTACATATATAACTGTCTAAAACTTGTGAAAATATAACATTTATAGCAAGGCCGCTCAGCACCGGTTTCATGGTTAGGTACATAAGTATTTGAATTCCCCTCGTACATAACTACACAAAACAGGTTTTGCAAATAAATATCTTTAATTTTGTAATAACACTCATAACTAATAAACAAACCAGAAAATGAATTTTTGTAAGTTTGCCATCGAGTAGAAGATTATGCTTCATGTAAACTGAACTACTCCTTCCACCTCCAAAATTAAATTCCTTCATTATTTACATTTCAGTATTCTACCATGCAGATAAACTATTAGAAGTCCCAAAACACACAACAGAGATTTATTTATCTTAACCCACCCAGAAATTAATATGGTCAATATTACTAACAAGAGTCACGCTACAAAAGTCTATAATTTAATGCAACATTATGGTGACTTCTCTTTCATTTATTTAAATATTGGCTGCTTAAAAATATTTTCCTAATTTCACATTACAAAATGTATCAACATGTGCAAGGCCATAAACCCTTTACATGACTTTAAAGAACAAGAATATTTTTAATTTGGAATCTCACACATATATTGCAAAACTACGTACTTACACAAAGAAAATTGTTTCGTTTTAATTAAATTAATGCTTTCATTTCAAAAATCACTTCTAATAGATGATTGCTTTTTATGAAACCTACGTAATTGCTGATAAATATCCGAAACAACAAACAAACAAGCAAAATTCGAAGAACGCAATTCCAATATAATGCAATTTAATTAAGAGTATCTAATCAAAATGAAAATTTATAACCCATTTAACTAGATAATGGGAATGCAAATATTAGAGATGATCAACAGACACAAAAAAATTATTACTGAATGGCAGATTGTTGCATTTTTCTACGATCTTCAAATTCAATCACCGTTAAATTTTTCATTGTTTTACGTAATTAAACATTAAGGAACATTGTTTTTACTTGGTATTACTAAATTTTTCCAAACTTTTTATTTCTCTAAAAGTATTCATTAAATAAAATTAAATGTAACTTCTCTTTGATTTATTTCATCCGGCGGCTTTCTCTACTACGGATATTTTACTAAATATTTTCCGAAAACGGTGTTGCTTAATAACATAAATATGTAGATCATTGATTATTTCATGGGTGATTTATAAACCAAAGCCATCACATTGGGCAAAATATTCGAACGGAAAATAGCCTAGTTTTTCACGTTTGACGATCAAATTGCGAATAACACAAATAACGAAACTATTTTTAACAGCTTATACCTACCTACCTTAATTGCCATTTTGCCATTGAAAAATCATTCGAATTGAATTAACAAAAAACTAATTCTAAAATCGTGTATCTTGAATTATGAAACAGAATATGAAGCGGCCCACAACCGTGTGCGCCAACTAACATTAGATGACTAGTAATTTCTGTAATAATTGACAGTTTTCAATTATAGTTTATAAATACATTTTGTTAATTATTATTAGACATCATTAATGAAATAATTCAATAGTTTGCTTCACACTTAATTATAGCCAACTCTATAACCATCAAGTCAGTGCAGATTGTTCTAGAGAAAGAAAGTAGAGCTGGCTTTTTAAACAATATATGCTCACCTACCACACGATGCTTAAGTGACGACTCCATATAACGCATATAAATTAATCATCATCTCTGGTACTACAATTCTTATAGGGTCTTGACCTGTCACAGGATTTTCTTCTATTCCAACCAATTGTTAGCTTGTGTTTTCCAGTTCTTTATCTTATATTTCTGTATGTTTTCCTCTACGTGGTCTACATCTTGTTTTTGGTATTCCCCTTGGCATTTGTGTATCTGCCAATGTAAGTTTAGGTATTTCTTTGTGGGATATATGTATGGCATTCGCTCTACATCGTCCATCCATCTTAACCTTCCTATTTTTATGTTTGTGACGATGTCTCCTTCCGCTTGTATATTTAATTCCTGAAAACATGCAATTAAATAAAATCATTTAACATTACACAATGGAAAAATCTAACGGTAAACAACAATGTGATAAAATACAAAATATATCACAATTACTTAAAAAAAAACTTACGACATACAAATGTTTTTAGGGTAGGCAATATTTAAGATTCTAGAATTTGGTTGAATAGCGTATATCTACCGTAAGTATTTACACATATACTATGTACATAATTCTAACCAGAGCATAAAAGTAAAACTTGGGGAATACGAAAAAGTTATATATTTTGTAACTAAATAAATTTTAATATTCATAATCACTAGAAATTGATAGTTAAAGGAATCCTAAAGCGACCGGTCTACCAAAAATTAAAAGTACTTTTTTGCATCGACAAACCATAGTAATCGTTTCCCTGTCCACCACGGGGTTAGGGCTGTCTACCTGAACACTGGAAAACGAACTGCAGCCAATGTGAAAGACAATGCGTATAATATAAGATAAAGTAAACTGGTAACAGAGTATTGGCATTGTTCTTCTTATGGGAAAATCAGACAAATTTTAAGATAGGGGTTGTCTGCATTATGTTTTAAAGAATGGTAGTTTTCCAATAAGGTGAAAAATGCCACTAAATTAATTTGATATTATGTCGAAAAGGTAGATTGATTTTACCTTATTTTTGCACTAATTTTGAATTTTTTTTAACACAAGTTTTATTATTGTTTTGGATAACTTTTTCACCTTGTTTCTTTCTTGGAGATGTTGCCTACTAGCTACGGAAAACCGCAAGTGAAAAGGTCGTCTATTAACGTATCTATAGTAACAATAGGAAACGCTAATTTTGGCCTATTTTGAGTCACTTTAGTAACCCCTTAATTATTTGCTAGATAAGTTGGTAAGATTTTTAAAAATGTATTACAAGAAGGGTATAAGTTAATTATTTAGTATTATTAAAGTAAGAATATATTGACGAACCCGCTTTCGGCAGCAACTGAAATCTACCGCAATAGCTTAGCGGTAGAAACTGTGTTTTGGGCCCAGACCCTAATTATTTAGTAGCCACCTTCTTGGAAATATGTTCTTTAAGTTTATTTCTACGGGAAATAGCGTTATAAAGAACAGAATATTGCAACCATTTTTAACTGAAAGCCCTTTCTTTTTCATTCAGGATTAAGACTGGCAATGATGAAGCTAAATTTTATCATAATAAACTTAATAGCGGACACGACAGCTACTTTCCCTCTTCGGAGGATAGCATAATAATAACCATTAGTACTACATCAGAAAAATTAATTAAACTTTTTTATAAGTATATATGTAAACTCGCTAATATAGGAAGCTTTCGAGCAGAATGCTTCTGTTCGATTTACCCAGAAAATGCATTTAATGGTAGTTAACACTGGTAAACATTTTAATGCAAAATAAATTTACAATTTACAGTTAAATTAAAACGTTTCCTCATATGTTCATTTACAATTACATTATAATTATAGGCAAGAGTTGACACAATTTGAAGAACAAAACTCTACATAACGTAAGCTACAATAATTCTTCATCATTACAGACTTCGACATTTTTATGGGTGACATATACCACTTCCCACTTTTCGAGTTATTTGGGTTTAAACTGCATTGCAATCTTATGGGTATACAATTTGTACTTAGTCAACAAAGGTAGTTGTGGCTGTTTCCATGGCACGCGACAATTACTGTTGTCATTTCACTTCTTGTATCATATTTAACTAGTCATTTTCGATGTAAATTTTTTAAGCTGAGTTCTTTATAGTTGTTAAGTTATTAAATTTTAATTTTATTTTTTGTGCAAAACAGCCGGATGTAACGAGTTTAGTTAAATTTGAATTCCTCCCATTAAAAAAACCCCAACCAAAATTTTTTGAAATATTTACGTTTCTTCAAAAGGTATTTGAAAATATCAAACATAAAAATGTAACTTTGTAACACCCTGTATCTTGGTTATTATTGATATTTGAACTACGGTTTATTAGACAAATCGTAATATTTGTACACAAATAATCTACTATTATCGTATGGACCCTTAGTTCTGGGACACCCCATATATATTTGAGTTACCTACCTATATTAGAACATACTTAACATTTAAAAACCATCTAGGGAGCCAAAAATGATAAATACCGCATACAATATACAGTAGAGATCGATTGTAGTTGTTCTATTTATTAATAAGTTAAAAATGTCCATTCATATTTGTTTTTTTAGTTTGTCAGAATAGCAAACCATTACGTAATCATATTTCGAAAATCACTTTAAATAATGTTACTACTTTCTGTCAAAATTCTAGACGGTAGACTTTTAACGTGAAGGATTTTATACGTAATTGAAACCACAGATTAAACGCTCTCTTATGTTTCTAAACCTTAAAATGTTAGTAGCTATTTTAATACAAAAAATCATGAAGTTAAATCAAATAATCAAATGACTACTTCATAGGCCTTATATTATTATGCAACCAAGCTTTTTCACGTGAAACCTCTAGAAAGTAAATAACAGCCATTTAGAACAATCATTGTGGACTATTTACTCTCTAGACAATCATTTTTTATTAGTTTGTCATTATTAAAAATATAAAAAGATTTCTAGGTTATGATAGTAATTTTGAAGCAATTTAAAGCATAATGTTGAATATAAAAAGAAAAATATTTACAACGGAGCACATATTTAAGTAATTTTTTACATTAATACAATTGTTGAATCATAAAACCAAGCTAATTAATACCTTTACCACCATTAAAATATTTGTTTGAAGTGCTGCTGTAGTACATAATAAATTAAAAGGCTAATAAGTAGAACAAGTTGGGTGAGAGATATATAGAAAAACGTTGAAGATTATAACTAGATACGCCATGCATCCGCGGTCCGTCTGCCGCAGCTCTTCCGTTGCTTTATCTCATCAACACCTCCATGTGTAATTTGGAAAATGTTAACAAATCGCTAAGGCGTTTATTCGATATTTTGGCAGATATGCTTCCTAGTAATTGTTATGAATAAGCTGGCATAAGAGGAATAGTTACATTCGGCACATACTTTGGCACACTACGAAAGGAAAAATATTAAAATAGAACATGAAAATTCAATTAATTTTTCTGTAACAAACAAATATAAATACACGTATGATTCATCAATATAATAACAGCTTTATGGACATTTGCCGAGCATTATTAAAAATTCATCTTTTACAACGTATGTATGTGTCAAGAAAGGTTCCAACAAAGCTTAATATATCACCATCATCGCTAAACAGCTATATGAAAAATACGGCTACCAACCAGTAACACGTTACTTTCCAAATCTATATTTTAACAACTGTTACGTACTTTATACTTTTTGTTGAATTTTTATGTTCTAGAAGTATAGGATTTATTTAAAATGATGTATTTTTGTTAATTGTTATGATAACAAGTTTAACTTTTCTAACTACAGCTAATCAGGTGCAGTAAATTGAATAAGTGAATAATATTTCAGAAAAGGCGAATATGCCGTTTCTTTAAACTGTAAATATGCCATCGATGATCGTTGATTAGTTACAAATAGCATTTATCTAATTACAGCTCATAACTAATAATTATAATACCTCTAAAATACAACTGTCAAAAACTCTAATCAACAGTCATAAAAGAATTCTAGCCATCAACTAGTCGCTCTAACTCCTCTATCTTTGCATATTACACAAGGGGCACCTTTACAAAATACAATCTTGCACATGTATTATTTTTACAAACATGAATCAACTAGTTAGAACTTTTAGGAGTGTGTTACGGTCCGTTTGCTCCTTAAAAGGTTCAACCACCCAAAGCAGATTTAGCATTAGCCAATTTAACTAACACCGCTCTGACAGTAAATGAAAGTCACACAGCTCTAATAATAAATTAAAAGCACACAGTGCTCATAATAAATTATCAGCACACAATTCTTATAATAAATTAAGAGCACACGGGTCTTATTAAAAATTATCAGCAGACAATTTTAATAATAGACTAAGAGTACATAAATCGCATAATAAATTAGCAGCACGCAGCCCTTATAATAAATTAAGAGCACATATGTGCTATAATAAATTAGACCACACAACCCTAATAATAAATTAACAGTTCTATAATAAATTAGTAGCACGCAAATCTAATAATAAGTTAAGAGCACACAGGTTTCACAATAAATAAGGCAACTCTAATAAATGGGAAGCGCACAGTTCTAATAATAAATTAGCAGCACACAATTCTAATAATAAATGAAGAGCACACAGATCTTGGAATAGATTATCATCACACAAATTTAATAATAGTCTAAGAGCATATAAGTCTCATAATAAATTAGCAGCACACAGCTCTAATAATAAATTGAGAGCACACAGGTCTTATAATAAATTATTAGCACACAAACATAATAATAGACTAAGAGAACATAAGTCTCATAATAAACTAGCAGCACACAGCTCTAGTAATAAATTAAGAACACACAGATCTTATAATAAATTATCAGCACACAAGCATAATAATAGACCAAGAGCACATAACTTTCATAATAAATTAGCATCACACAGATCTAATAATAAATTAAAAACACACAGGTCTTATAATAAATGGCCAGCACACAAATTTAATAATAAACTAAAAGCACATAAGTCTCATAATAAATTAGCAGTACGCAGCTCTAATAATAAACTAAGAGCACATATGTGTTATAATATATTAGGGCCACACAACTCTAATAATTACTTAAAAGTATGGTACATAGGTCCCGTAATAAATTAGTAGCAAACAGCTCTAATAATAAGTTAAGAGCACACAGGTTTCATAATAAATTATCGCCACGTAACTCTAATAATAACTTAAAATTATATATAGTGCTGTGAAAAAGTTCTGCGTCACCCAATAAATAATTATTTCTTGAAGTTTAGCTACATTTATGGCATAGTTTCCAAAAATTACTTTTAAATATTTGATTTGAATGACCATGTGAACCAACTTATCTCTTAATTAGGTACTTAGAACTCCATAGAAAACGATTAAATCGCGCTTTTGCTAATGGCATCATTAAAATGCATTTACATGAAACTTAAACGCATAATTAGGAGAAATACTTATTATGCTATGAGTAAATATACAGGGAATCTTTCTTTTTAGTGTACATTGCCTATGTATACTTTTAAAAAGAACGCGTCAATTACGCCTATTATCTAGACAACCAACTATACCGACAACTAAAAAACAGGAGCAAACGTCACCAGTTGTGAATTATTTGAGTATGAAGGTTATCTTGATGCAGTGTTTATATTAATAAGTATTTCACCCTGTATATAGGACGCAAATGACTTATTTCTTAAGTACAAAAATCGACAGGGCGATGTTTCTGTAAGGTCTGCGAACATTGTACTTCCTTTGTAGAACAAAAAACGCAAGGTGGTGTAATGGTTATCATAGGTGCCTTCCAAGCAGTTGATCCGAGTTCGGCCATCGCAGATTTTTTTTAATTATTATTATTTTTTGTTATAACTAATAATTATGATTTCTTCAACGTAGCATAAAATATTTAATTTCATTTCTTCGGTTAAAACGTGATTACTTTTAGTTCTTATTTTACGGGAATTTATTACGCATCCCTCTGATTTAAATTTTCTAACAATTGTTTGTATGGTTCGAATACAAGGAATAGGTTTTTCTGGATATTTTAGTGAAAATAGGTCTCTCACAGTTGTTAAGCTGTTACCATTCTGATACCACATTAGAATTTCCACTTTTTCGTCTTTACTGTACATGGTTGTATAAAAACGCAAGAAGACACTAAATAAAGACTAATTTTATTTTTTAACTTTAAATTAATTTAATTGTTTTGGTCACAGCATGGTTTAGTTGTCTGTATAGTTGGTTGCTTACATAATAGGCGTAATTGATGCGTTCTTTTTAAAAGTATACATAGGCCATGTATGCTTAAAAGAAAAATTCCCTATATAAAAGCTACCAAAATTTGAACGGTTTGATGATAGCAAGAAAATTCCGTTTCTGACGTTTGTAATATTCAAGAAATATGGGATGTATCTTCTAATAGAATGCAAGCAAAATAATTTTGTGGTTTGTTCATTTATCAGTTATCATCACGTACTGTTGTTATTGTCAAGAAAGTTATATGTAGAATATAAATACCATCTGACTGGAATAACTTTTTGTTATGTTGCTTTTCTTTTAGTCTACCGACACTAAACTTTTAACTCCGTTAAAAGCGACACTGTTGCCATTTTTATCATTTCCACAATTTAGAAATTAACCACAGAGATCTTTTATGATTCCAATAACGTATGCTCCATTTTCATCGCTCTGTAAAATTGAAAAACGACGCTAAATTTTGAGAATCGGATTCCGAATCTCGATTATAGTATCGCGAAAAGATTCAAGATTCTAAGAATTGGATTCGATTTTTGAACTTTAAAACCATTGTCGATTTTGAGAATTCTTAATCCGAACCTGCAGGTACTATGGATTATTCAGTTGCATTTTGCACGTCCTTAATAGTGGCAAAATTCCATCCGAAAAGAAACCGTTCAAATTATCCGATGAAGAAGGATATGATATTATTTTTCGTCATAAACAAGGCACTTCTGGTCGTTAAATAGCTATGAAAGTGCAGTGCAATCAATACACAGTTATAGAGTGATCAAAAAATACTCTAAGACGGGAAAAATTGAACATAACCCCCACAGTGGCCGTCCAAAAAAAAAACATCAGTGAGAGACAACATTGTATTGCTGAGGAGGAGCCTGGCAGACAAAAGTCTTAGTTCGACAAATTTAACCAAAATATGCTCCGAAACTACTGGTGTAAGTTTATGCACTTCTACTGTAAGAGGGATACTTCTTAAATCTGAACTGAGGAGTTGCAAATCCCCGAAGAAACCCCTCCTATCAGAAAATCAAAGGTTCCACCGTTTGAGATGGGCACATCGCCATTGGGCCCCAGAACATTGGCAGAAGGTATTATTTATTGCTGAATCTACCTTTAACAATAACAATACTGCTGGAAACATATTTTAGAAGATTTCCTGGAAAAGAATTTTCACGACTATGTGTTCTGCCAACAATTAAACATCCAACCTCTATCATGATATGGGGATGCATGTCTGCTGAAGGTGTTGATAGACTGCATGTTGTATCCCTAGGGGAAATGAGTTATTTCCTGACAAAACCTTTATCTGTCTAGATGGTAATGCTCCTCGTCACAGAGGAGAGGTTGTTCAATCTTGGATGTCGACCAATAAAGTTAAAAGAATAGACTAGCCAGCACAAGCTGCGGACCTAAATCCTATAGAAAACTTATGGCAGTGGATTTCTAACATTATTTCAAGCAAAAAGCCCTCCGAAAGAATTGGAATCCCTAATTGCTTACTATTAACATAAAATTATCTGAAATTTTCGGAAGGATGTATATATTGAATTTATAATTCTAAAATTATGTGTAAGCAACTAGTTTATCTGTCATATAAATAGCTATAAAATATCAAGTCCATCTGTCAAGTAGCATATAATTGTTTGTGTAAAAGCGATTGAATGTTTATTTTCAAATTAGTAACAATTAAATTGGCTCCTATAATTAAACATTTTGTTGACAGAGAACTCGGCTCTTTCATTGTAGAGTCTGTCTATGTGGCCTGCCGAATTTAACCATGGAAGGAAAACCTGAAAGACGATCCTCTCGGTGAATTTTCAACAAGACCAGATTTGAGTCTATGATATAGTTGTAGGTGATAGCCGAATAAAGATTTCCGAAATTGCTCAAATTATAAACAATTCAGGTGAACATTCATTTTATATGTTAATAGAAGAATTAGGTACGAAATAAAATATCCGCAAAATGGGTATCACGTATTAATTCTTAAATAATTAGAGATTATGTTTGTATGTTCACGAACAAGTTTTTGCTTTGCCTTTGATAAACTCCAGTTACACGAAGTGCTGTAATTCGATAACTTTCCGAATTCTTTTCTACGAAAATAGTATCATTGGGCGAAGAAAAAGGGGAAGACATATTTGTGTTGATAAGATCAATTTTTGTAATAATCAGAAAATATTAGAGCTCATAAAATTATCAAGGGGTCTTGAAAAAAGTACTTTCAAATTTGAAATTCTAATTCATAATTCGGTGTTTGAACCACAAATCTTCAGTTCGGAAATCAAATTAAAATTTTGCATTTCTAACCCGCAATTGAGTCACAATTGCAAAAAAAGGACTGAAATTTCGAAATTTTCTTTTTACTACACTTCTCTGAAATGTAGCCATTAATCTTTACTGCTTGTTTTTACTTATAATAGAACTTTTCTTATTCTTACACTGTCAAATTTTCATAGTAAATACTTACTGTTTTATTTTCCGGTGACTGGTCATATATCTTAGAGCGGGTGAATTTGTTGCACGAAATAATGTGTGACCGTTTTGCTAGCTTAGCTAGTCATTAATAGCAAAGTTTTGTATCCATAAAGCACACCTGGCGTTGTCACAAAATATCAAATCCGCTCGTAAAACATCATAATGACTGTTGATTGATTAATCAACGTCGTTAATGACATAAATGGTCAATTTAAAAATGGCATGTTAATTGCCCCTCTAATCTGCTAAATCTAAGTTTTTCTTACAGTTCAACACATTTCTTGTAAAGGGTAGCGTTTCAATGAAATCAGAATTTCTGTAGCATAACTTGTTTTAAAAAGTAAAGAATCAGAAAGTAATTGCGTTCATAACTAATACATTTTATTTTCTTTATTGGAAAGCCGCTGGGAAAACGTATGATTTAATATATACAACCAATTTGTTTAACAAAGTTTAAAAACGTTAGCAGAAAGTACAATAATTTAGATATACTTAGGTTCATAACATTTACCTACTTCCAAACACTTCGAATTTGACTTCGGTTTAATACATATTACTAAACTAATTCTCAATTCTATTATACATTTTGGGAAAGCTCTTTACCACCACAATTTTTGGAACACGTATTTTGTCAACTATGTTTCCATCTTCAGTAGGTACTTGGACTACGTAAAGTAATTTGACCGAGGAATTCCTCTGCAAATAAATTCGTCACCCAGTCAACAATGGAAGTCCAATGTTAATCTATAAATAAACAATGGTTTAAATACTAAATCGCCGTTAGGGTTTGTTGCGCCTAACCTACTGAGGGATTATTTTCAACAAATGGATTAAATCTTAGTTAGGAACTGGTCCACTATATGATATTAAAAGATTCCCCTATGTTTGAAAATATGAATGCTCTCATAGCAATTTAGTTCTTTTGTTGAAGACACTTAATTGAACAATTTTAGATTTTCTAGTTTTATGCCGTGTCCTATCTCGTAAATACGGTGAGCAGCGTTTGATTTATTAAATCTATAACTTTTAAAATTAGTAGTAAAATTAGTGCTTTAAACCTAATCTCAATATTACGTTCAGTTTACCCAGTATAGTTTCGATTACAGTGAGAACAGTCAATTATTTAAATCCTAAAATCGAATTCCACGTTTACAGGAAAGAAACCAATGTAAACAAATGTTCAAATCATTGTAGCACACTTCAAAAATCATACTGTCGGCCAATTTCTACCTCAAATTTAATTTATTTGTTGAAAATAATCCCTTAATCGGTTAAAGATATCTAACTCTAACGGGGATTTTGTATTTAAGCCTTTGTTAGGTTATTAGGATTGACTTGTTGACGAACTTATTTTCAGAGAAATTCCTCAGCCAAGATACTATAGATCGTCCAAGTTCTTATTGAAAGTGGCAACTTAGTCTTTATTTAAGTTTTAAATTGCAATACTGGCAAATAGCCTAAGCTTAAATTGATACATTTGGGAATATATAAATACCCAACCCAACTAGCAGGTGTTGCACTAAAATATTTAAAAAATTTATGATATTTAACTTAAATAAATGAAGGATTTATTTATACGCTATTCAGATAAAACAAAAAGAACTTATGAAACAATGATATTGGAAAAATGTAAACGACTATTGTCACTGAACTAGAATGATGTTTAACTAGATTTAAATACTGGCGAATTGCCTAAGCGAAACAGTTGGAAATATACCTACCAATAGGCAACCCAACTAGCAGTTGTTTGGTCCGAAATAATTACAGAAGTTATGAATATTTATGGAAGATATTTATTCTGTATTACTGTATATTAAATGATATTTGGAAATTCCAAAATCACACTTGTCTACCTTATTTTATTTATTTCAAACTATTTTAGTTGCATGACTCCAAACATCTGCATCTCATATAAAAAAAGAACATTAAAAAATATACACAAATTCGTGGAAAAAAAATTAAACTACTAATGCTTCTTTGAATACACGAGAAAGGTAAGTCATAGAAACTAAACGTTTAATGGAAACTCATGCACAAAACATTATTTTTTCTACTTCTGCTTCTGGAAGTACATATATACTAACTTTTTTCAATGTGGAAAGCAGCTATTTTGCCAATTTTTTTTTATTGTGGACTGCTTATTTGCATTCTACTCTATTAAGTTGAGTAATAAGTAAATGCGTTATATGATGAGAACGTGAGTAGAGAATTCGTCCCCTAACGATACTCTTGCAAAATCGTTGTGGAGTGGTGGTGATTTTAATTATCTTCGTCTGTGGTAGATCGGATGGCCACCGTCGTTTAAGCTGTCTTTTTATGTTGGGTTTCTCATTTCTGCAATGTATCTGTTTTCATGTCTCTCTAGTCGTTGATGGTACAGAGTTGATAGTCTCTGAATTCCTTATGAAATCCTGCGTTTCATTTTTTCACACTCAAGTAAAACGTTCCCCAGTACGGACACATAAAAACAAATGGTGAAATTTTATACAGGTGCAACAAATCTAAACATCTGCAGTAACTACCAACTTGCACGAAAAAGAAAACCCAATTTCCTTTTTATGGAAAAGTAAAGTTAGAATTTTTGTAAGCGTTAAATTACCAGCCGTAAACTCAGCAATTTCTCTTCTGTAGAATACCTTAGACTAAGTAAAACCAGCCAAATATCAATGACAAACACAAAATATATTCTTTGAGGCATTCGCGATTTCTCGAACTGTCAATATTAGATACAATTTACATTCGGCTTAGACCGCGTCGTCATTTGGGAACTACACCCAGCATTATCAGGTAAGGCCCGACCTGTAACTTGTCTGCCTTTACAACCATTTGCTCTAGAAGTTTGAGTAATATTTGTTCGTAGGCCCTGCCTGCCTAAACAGGGCCGTGTGCTTAAATGATTTAAACCTTGGGGCAGACAAGAATTTGATCTTGATCTTGAACAACCTAACAACATAAACAGGGAGGATGGTTGTAGACTCAGTAAAGCTTGGACTCCAGTAGTTTATCCTCTAAGGATTCCTAAGTACCATCGATCTCACGTCACGCTCCACCGGATCCGTCTTTGCCTAACGCTGACAGCCAACCAGAACCCCGTCGTCCTGCCCGACTGGCTCATAGAGAATTAAATACTTCCATTTCCCGGATTTGAGTTTAGTGTTCTATTCACGCTGAAGATGCAAGCTGCAATGTCTTGTGTGAAGTTAGTTTGTATGGGTTCACAAACAGCTAAGCCGATTAAGTATTATTGTCGTGGCAAACAAAATACATCAAGATCAAATCCTTGTCTTCCCCAAAGTTTAACTATTCTAAGCACACGGCCTTGTTTATGCAGGCAGGGCCTAGGAACAAATATTGCTCAACTTCTAGAACAAATGCTGATTATGCTGGGTATACTTTTTAAATGACGAGGCGGTCTAAGCCGAAAGTAAAATGTAATATTGACAAACATAAAATACTTTATAATATTCGTATGATCGGACGTAAACACAACTGATTCGCCACAATCATTAATTGAATCGCGAATATATTTATAGTGGCTGGAATATACGAGTAATTTAATATTTCATTTTACTATACTCAAATAATTGTTAATATTACAATATATGAGTGTTGAGTTGTATAAATTGACTAACGGTAATTCAATCAGTAACCTAACTACTATAATGCATTTTAAGGATATGTAAAGACTCTTAATGTAATATTGACGTAAGTTCCGCTGGAAATGATGTGTATCTCAAAATTAAACTATTTGTATTTTTCGTTAGAAAAATGTAATTTACAAACTGACTACTCAAAGCATCAGTAATAACACTGTTAAACACACATTTTGTGACATGAAAATTTTTAGGTGTTTCTGATGTATTTCGACACCCTAAAAACAGAATTTAAAAACAAAATTTGCCCATCACCCACGAATTTTTAGTAACACGCATTTATATTTTGCAAGTATGCAACATATGCATATTGCGCCACTTTGTGTGATGTATCAGCAGTGACGAATATACCGTCTTAAGACAAGTTCATTCCTCTCTATTATATGCAAGAAGTACGCACCCAATCAGATATTATACATGAGTAGGCATTTACCGGCGTATGAAGTTACTGCATTTCCTATGTCGTGCCGCGAAACGTCGTTACTAAGGTGTTTGTGTTCTACATACTTGATTTATGTTTATTACAGTACTGTGATTGATTGTGAATTAGCAAGTAAGTACAATACCTAGGCAAATAAAATAAATAATGTCAGCGGGGGACAGTGGGGAACTAACTTTTAAATCGCAAAAACGTACTTTCACCCCACGTATACGAAGAGCTTACGAACTTTATTTTGGAGTTAAAGTAGGAGATGAAGATAAGTCATGGGCTCCTCACATATGTTGTAAGACTTGTGTAAAATTGTTAAAAGGTCGGTTGAAAGGTACAAAACGTAAAATGCGCTTTGCAGTACCAATGGTGTGGAGAGAACAGAAAGACCATGCCACAGATTGTTACTTTTGCCTCACTAACATACTGAGCATCGGACGGAAGTCCAAGCATACTGTGCAGTATCCCAATTTACCATCAGCTTTACGGTCCGTCAAACATAGTGAAGATCTTCTTATCCCAAATCCACAAGATTCTTGGAGTTTGAACGAAGAGGAACCTAAAAACCTCGATGTGCCAACTGATGATATGCAATTCGCACAGGAAATCGACAATGATCCACTATTTCAAGCACCAGAATGTTCAACAGAACCACATCTGATTTCACAGGCTGAACTGAATGATTTAGTTCGAGATTTAAAGCTAGCAAAATCACAGTCAGAACTTCTAGCATCGAGATTAAAAAGATGGAATCTCCTCGAAGGTGCCCTACATATAACTCACTTCCGAAAGCGTCAGAAAGGACTTACACATTGTTTCGCTCAAGAAGGCACTTTGGTATATTGCACGGACGTTGACAAGTTATTTCACGCATTAGGGCAGAAACATGAACCAAGCAATTGGCGCGTATTTATAGATTCTTCAAAACGTAACTTAAAAGCAGTTTTGCTTCACAACGGAAATAAATAGATACCCATCTGTACCTATAGCTCATGCCCAGTGTTGGGTAAGATACTTTTTATTTGTATCTATATCCAGATACAGGTACTTTTAAAAAAGTATATCTAGTTACAGATATAAGATACATTTTACTACGTTTATCTAGATACAGATACAAGATACTTTAAAATGTATCTAGATCCTTCTCAGATACAAATTAGATACCTACCTTACAAAAATTACACTTCTAGAAATGGAAGCGCGTATAAACCATGATAATATTACTTTTAAAGAAAATCTGACGGAATTTAAGGTTGTAACAAATCGATAATAATAATAAGACACAAAATAATTACTAGAGAACATTTTATTAGGATCGTCATCCAGTATCGCTGGCACTTCCAAAAAAGCACTTTCCTTGTCCCCGCTACTTCTATTTATACTGAGGAAACTTCAAGTTTTGTCAAGACATTAGACAAGCCTACCGCTCGGTTATGTCTTATGAGATTTACTTGAAAATTCCCAATATCGAAAACAGCAAGGGCGGTTATTGTAGTTTGTATTGCCACAATGGGTAAATGTATACTTAAAACATTAAGCTTCTTACAGTTCTTATCCCCTGAAACTGGGGATGTTTGAATATTTATTACCATTACCTATCTTAAGACGTATTTGGATTTTCTGCTAAAAGTAAACGCTAAAATTTAAATGTCAAAAAATGTACAAAAATGTCCTAAATTTTAAATGAAAGAAATGTTTTAATAAAATTCGAAAACTGCATCAAATAAATTATAATTCTTGAGTGTATCTAGGATCTTTTATTGTTTAATAAAAAAGATACCGCTTAATAGGATCTAGATACAGATACAAGACACCATTTTAAAAACGTATCTAGATACAGATACAAGATACAATTTTATAAACGTATCTAGATACAGATACAAGATACACTTTTATAAACGTATCTAGATACAGATAGTAGATACTTGAATGATATCTAGATCCAGAATCTAGATACATGTATCTAGATAGAATCTAGGTAAATTAGCCCCCGGAAAATTGGTCCCCGGAAGTTTGGCAACGGTAAATTAGCCCCCGGAAAATTGACCCCCAGGAAATTTAGCCCTCGGAAAGTTGGCCCCCGCCATTAGCATTTATGCGTTATGTTGAAATATAAATAATGTAATTTAAAACAATTTGTTTCTACATTTGAAGTTATTATTATTTTCCCTAATCAGATATTTACCATCTGAACAAAATTCATTAACTCCTATAACCCCTAATCACCTCCCTATTATTACCTGCACCCATTATTCGCTTATCTGGCTACGGATTACTGTATTTGAAAAATTACTATGCATTAAAATAAGAAGAAGAATAAAACAACTGAAATTAATCAAGCACTTTTTACTTTTGACGAAGTTTCAGAACGTTCACGGGCTGGCCACAGTTTGTTTAATTACATTATTTATCTTTCAACATAACGCATAATACCACATAAATGCTAATGGCGGGGCCCAACTTTCCAGGGGCTAAATTTCCTGGGGGATAATTTCCCGGGGGCTAATTTAGCGTTGCCAAACTTCCGGGGACCAATTTCCCGGGCGCTAATTTACCGGTTACCATCTAGATACTACCCAACACTGCTCATGCCGTTCATATGAAAGAATCATACGAGAATATGCGAATCTCCTAGAACACATCCGGTATAATGACTATGACTGCTCAATCTGTGGAGCCCTAAAAGTGATAGCGCTTCTTCGTGGACTTCAGCTGGGGTATACAAAATACTGTTGTTTCCTGTGTGAATGGGATAGCCGTGCACGAAATCGTCACTATATGCAGAAGGAATGGCCACTACGTCAAGCACTAACTCCGGGTCAAAAAAAATTTACCAACGAACCACTGGTTGATCCTAAAAACGTACTTCTACCACCACTGCATATTAAATTGGCCTTTCGTTAAAGCACCTCATCGGAACGGAAGAGGGTTCTTGTATCTGAAACAGAAATTTCCGATAGTTAATGAGGCAAAAATTAAAGAGGACATATTTGTGGGACCACAAATACGAGAAGTAATGAAAGATGGCGAATTTGACAACTGGCTGAATCAAGTTGAACTGAAAGCATGGACAGCTTTTACAACAGTTGTGGCCAATTTTCTTGGAAATGTCAAAGTTGAAAATTTCAAAGATCTTGTGACTGAATTACTTAGTGCCTACAGAGAAATGGGATGTAACATGTCTTTAAAAATTCACTTTCTGGATGCTCATCTCGATTTCTTTCCGGAAAATTTGGGTGTCCCAGTTTACTTGGTGATTACTGCTGGACATCAATCAGTGATGCCCTAGAGACCAAATATCGCAGTAAAACATCCGCAGCAACATTTTGAAGTAAGTGTAACATTAAGAACATACCGATATTGATATATTTCTGTATAATGCACAACACTTCGTAGCAAATAAAGTGTGGGCGATGGAGAAAATCCAAGGTCATTTTTCATTTTGAAATTTTACATAACATACGCCATGTTTTATCCATATCACAAAAAGGTTGATTTTTGTTTAACAGTGTAATTTATCATATCATTCAAAGTAAGAAGTATTTGCAATAAGTTAACTGAGTCAACTACATTTACTTTAATGTACGCAGTGAAACGGCACATACAGAGAAGCACCCAATGCACGCCATGGATATTTATAACGTCCTTTGTTTAGTATGTTACACAAAATTAACAAAGCGTTTAAGTGTGAACCTTTGTAATACCTACACCTCCTTCTAAAAAGACTCTTTATTAACGTTTCGTAACGTACTCAACAAATAAGAAATGACATAATACCTATTATGTGCGTTGGCTGTTTAGCTATCGGGTGGAAAGTACTACCAGACCATTCAAACTATTTTGCTTATTTTAAAACATTCCACAAATCGTCTTACCATGAAAAATACGAGAAACATATTGGCGTTCCAAATTTTAATGGATTTGACATAGATACATCCATTTTTAAACGTTAGTTTTATTATTTTTGTTACGAAAATGGTAAATAAAAACCAAGTAAGTTTTAAAATAAAACATAAGCGTATATGACAGAAACATGTGTAAAATAGTTTTTGAGCAACGTAACGCTAAACATGAGGCCACGTTATCATTCACGTACCTGGCAATATTGTGAAATATACAGGTGGTTCGGATAAGGATTCTTAAAATCGACAATCGTTTTAAAGTTCGAAAATCAAAAATCGAATCCAATTCTTAGAATCTTGAATCTTTTCGCGATACTATAATCGAGATTCGGAATTCGATTCTCAAAATTTAGCGTCGTTTTTCAATTTTACAGAGCGATGAAAATGGAGCATACGTTATTGGAATCATAAAAGATCTCTGCGGTTAATTTCTAAGTTGTGTAAATGATAAATGGCAACAGTGTCGCTTTTAACGGAGTTAAAAGTTTAGTGTCGGTAGACTAAAAGAAAAGCAACATAACAAAAAGTTATTCCAGTCAAATGGTATTTATATTCTACATATAACTTTCTTGACAGTAACAACAGTACGTGATGATAACTGATAAATGAACAAACCACAAAATTATTTTGCTTGCATTCCATTAGAAGATACATCCCATATTTCTTGAATATTACAAACGTCAGAAACGGATTCTTCTTGCTGTCATCAAACCTTTCAAATTTTGGTAGCTTTTATGTATGTCCTAAGTACCGAATAAATAATGCTAATACATCATCAACAACAATTTTAAATATTTTATTTTTTTCCGGAAAAAGGTTTTAACAAGCAAATATACCAAATGTCTTACAGCTACTTGCAAAATGTTCATCCGCCAATATTTTACTGTCGGCGTTTTAAAGGCTACTGCATGCAAAATATATTACATTTTTCAAAATATGATAAAATTACAGTTTTCCGCTAAAAAAATCAATGTCATACTAGTTAAATCGGAAGTGTTATAATCTTTTAAAGAGATTATTTCTTATATAAATAATCGGAATCCTATTTTAGATTGCAGAATTGCAATTTCAATCTCTATTCTCGAATCGAAACGCGATTCTATGGACGATGCAGAACCGGAATTGTTTTACCCATACGTAGCTGATTTGGTGTTGCCTTCTTAAACGAAACAAGTTTTTTTGCAAGAAAAATAATAAAAATAGTTTTAAATAAGATATTCGAAACCAAATTCTGAATGTTATAAAGTAATTCAGATATTAATCAATTTTATACACATGTTTATTTTTCAGGGGGTGGAAAGTATGTTGTAAGAATGTAAGGTATTAAATGTCCAAGAAGGTGATTTTTTCCTAATTTTCTTAATACGGTGCGGAAAATTACATTTGTAAATACTTTCAAGGATCGAGGAATTGCTTTTTAAAGGATGAAATATCCAAATATTTTAAAAGTGAAGAGGGGAAGCTACTTTCATAACTTAGTGTATATAATATTTGACTTGTTTTCTTATAGTCATAGACAAAATTAAACAGTTTACAAATTATCCAGACAATTTCCTAGACTTTTCCAGCAGTTATCGCGAAAAACAATCTCAAACTAATAAATAACCTTACAAATAAGATAAAAGCCAACAACTTGTATGTTTTCATTCGAAGCTTCAGAATTTATTAAAACTAACTGAGATTTGTCTTACTTCGCTTTTTACTGTCCAAATACATTAAAGCTACAACACAAATCATTAAAAATACACATTACATAGTATACAGAACAATTTGATATCAACTATATAGTATACTGACTTAGTGTAAATTACATGTTAAGCTTTAATTTCATATTACACACTGTATTATAACACCACTACGCGGATTCTAAAATTAAGTTGTTTTACTACTACATTCCTTGCTTTAACAATGTTAAGTAATGGTTTTGTTTGCCCTAGTCTAGGTAATTAAAATTTGTTTGGGAATTTCTAGCATTATGCCCTTCTTATTTTTTATTTTATCGTTCTGACAAATAACTGCTACCGTAAATTGCTTTCATTTAAATGAGAACTGCCCCGAAGTTCATTTTTTAATAGCTACTAGCAGCACCGTATAGTACGGGTGTATTATATACACACGTAAGGGTATTTGACGACTCCGTTTGGGTATAGTTTTTACAGACGACCGCTACGAACAATAATTCAACTACGTGACGACAGGCAAATATAAAACAATAACTTTTTATATTAAGCATTAACCTTGGCATGAGATATGTGCCTTTAATACAAAGGTAATTTTAATTTTACATCTACATTCACGAGCATGACGACCACATGATCCGACTCCGATGCGAACGAAAGTAATTATACAATCTCAAATTCGCACAAAGATGCCGACGTTGTTTATAACTCGATCCGAGCTATAAAATGCCCCTGAAGAAATTATAACGCTCTTGTTTTCTCACTCTATTTGCAAAAGAAGGACCCGGTGTGCCTGCCGTATTTTTATTTTGTCACAACCTCATTTGTTCAACCTATTTACGTAGATTTATAATCCTTGAGTCATGTAATATAAAAGGAAAATGAATAGCTACACTGCAGTTGCATGTTTCAGAAAATTCGAAACGAAGCTCTTTCTTTTTTTGTCAATTACACTAGTGATAAGCCTTAGCGGCAAAACATTTAACACTCCTTACACGTCACTATTATAATTCTGAGAAGAAAATACGATGTCATTAAAACCAAACTGTTAATCAGGAATGCTTTTACAATAAAAATATGACGTATTTGATTAGTTCAGGAAGTTCAAACACGTCATATCTACACGGCGATTTTAAAGACGCTACAATATCCCCAATCAAAGACACGAGTTTTTCTTCCAAAGGCGACCTCAATTAAGTTATCTTCTAAAAATTATAAAATGCGTTACAAAAATTGTCATAATTCGAAAATGTAGTTGCGTGGAAGATAATTCCTACAGCGTAGAATTCTCAGTGCTTCGAAATCCTAAAGCAGTGATAAGCCATACACGGCCCGCGGGCCTCATGTGGCCCTCTATAAAGTCATTTGTGCGACCCGCAGTGGTCGGTTTTGATCGTCAAAGTATAAACGTTATTAAATCATAGGTTGATTTTGTATATAAAAAATTAAAATAAACCTAAACAACGAGAAATTAATGCTTTCTTATCAATACGCCTAACTAAAAAAGATCTTTTTTATGCGGCTTAAACCGGCTATTTGATTTTCTATTTGGCTCGGGGAGAAAATAAGATTTGTCATAACTAGGCTTAGGATAATTATGCACTAAAAAACTTCAAATTATGCATCAAAATCATCCAAAATATGTACTAAAAATTGAACTAACTAGAAAAAAAAAACGTTAACGTTATATCAATACATATTTATTTTTCTATTAAAATGCACAAAACTTTTTTCAATCCAAAATTATTTAATTAGTATTAATCAAAATTACTAATTTAAAATTAATTAAAATATAAGAACAAATCATAATTGCACTTAAATATTCATAATTTACAATGTCAATGATATTGAAATGTTCATTTCTTGCATCAAAGGGCTTATATTCTTCAGTTGTTTATTAATGAAATCGCTTTTCCTGAGTTTAGTTAAACCCTTAACCATATCTTCTACTATTTTAATGCTGTCTTATAAAGATAATCCCTTCGCTTCTAGTTTAGAGATTGCAGTTGATATGCAAGTCAAATTAGCACGAATGGAAGCCATATCTTCTCAAATACCTTTTTTCTCAGAATACCCTGCACTTCTTCAGAGTCGAATTCATAACAGCTTTCTTCACAATTTCAAAATTTTCAACATAATACACAGCAGTGTTGATCTAAGTTCCCCATCTTGTAATGATTGGAGCGGGCGGAAGTGGAACATCCCCCGCACGCATATACGTATCCTGCAGACGCACAAGGGATAGTGTATCGCTTCGGTTTTTTAAGTTTAATCCGACCAATAAGAAGGCTAGTAAAGTGCAGATGTAGTGTATCCTAATACGTCTGCAGTTTACTTCGAGTGTCTAATTGTCGATCAACTCGTAAATTGCAGATGTATATGATAGCACGTCTGCAGTTTATTACTGTTTGTAAAATGTAAATAAGGCATAATATGTATTCTTCAAAAATTTAGTATTTGTAATATAAAATCTAATAATTTGAAAAACAATTACTCTTTCTTAAATTAATAAACAATTAATATCACAACTCTAGTTCATATGAAATCTAATTTTTTAAACAAATGAACATAATGTAATAGCAACTAAAACAGACCTACTCTTATGTGAATTTAAAAATACCCTATAAATAATAATGCCCTCCGGAAAAATCACTATTTCCTAAATTTATTACCACCTAGACCAATGTTATTCTCTACACAATGTTGCAGTTTGTACGGTGCTCGTTTTTACTGTTTTCTGCTAGATTTTCCAGATTTTCGTCCAGCTAACGATGCTCTTCTACCTGTCATTGCAACTTTTCGTCTTGATATTGAAGTCCGCTGAACGGACATTTTTTCCCCTTTTCTTAATACCACCTGCTTCTTATTTTTAGATGAAATTCTTGTATATTTAAAAGCACAATGCAAGTCTGATGTCAACGACTGATTTGATTTGGCATACTTGCTACAGTTGTCCAAGTATTTTATTATAGCGGGTCCGAAAGATTTAGGGTCATTTTCAAGTCTCGACATTATTAAATTCGAATGAGCTGTCCATTTCTCTTTTATTGTTTCTATGTTAATATTCGGCCTCTCATCTAATTTCATAACATCATTGTTTGGGTCATGATAAAGAAACTTTTGCTGATGTTGTTGGCTTTGGAAGGAAGAAACATTGCAAGAAGAAATGTTCTGATTTGAGGTCGTTGCAATATCTCCATCAATTTTCAGTGTATCAAAAGTAGATGAATTTGCTGATTTTCCCAGTGCAATTTCTTAAAGGAGTGGAACGATAAGATATTAGTTGCTGTAGATATATTATATTTTTTGGCAACAACTCCTTGATGCTTGCAATGGTGGCCGTTATAGCCAACTGGACATGAACATTTGAAAACAAACATATCTACGTCGTAAAAAATATCTAGATCTCTCGAGCTGTTAACTATAAAATCCAAGTTTCCAAGACTGATTATATTATAGACTTCATTATCTCTTTCATCGGGAAAATACTTTTTTGCAACAGCTTTAGAAACTCTGTTAAATATGAGGTCCATAATACGCTGTGTAAAGTAGGACTCAAAACTAGTGATTATAAAATCTGTCAGTTGCGTTAAATTAAATGCTTTTGTTCTTTCTAGTGGTATATCATTTAACAGTCGAAACATAACTTCTGTATAGGTAATTATTTGCCTCCTCGTACCATGCGATCATTTCTATACAGTAAGCACCACATCTCAATTCGATCAATCATATGCTCCACATAATCAGGGAAATTTTGATACAAAAATTTTTCGTAAAATTTTATAAGAGCTGTTTTTAACATTAAAATATCTTTAAATAACCTATAATGAAGTTGAGCATCTTCTTCCAAAATTCCATTTATGGCCGTAGTGACCCATATTCAACAAGATTTTAAAACATGAAAAGAACAAAATAACATATTTGCATTAGGCCAAACTGTCTGAAGTGCTTTTCGCTCACCGAGATCGTCATCAGTTAGAAATTACTGAAGGTGTAATTTTCACTGGAAGAATTTCATACAGCGACTGAACAGCTTCCAGAAAGACGTGTAATTTTTGACTGTTTGTCAAAATGCACCCAATAGTCAATCCGCCAGCAGGCGATTGTGTTACGAAAAAGTATATCATGTGATTTTCTACGTCGCAGTTGCCTGATGAATCCACGAAGAGAATCTCATTTGCTTGTGGTAATAATCTTGCTACGCGCTGCATAATAGGCGAACATATTGCAACTGAATAATTTTCTTGAACGTGCGAAACTTTATATAAGATGCCGTGGTTTTTTGCTTCTTCGGCTAAATATTTTTCTAGATAAATTAACATATTTTCTCCTGATCTTTCCCCATATGATGTTTTAAAGTTAGCTTTCCATAGGTTTTGTACGTCATTCTTGGTGGGAAAAAACCGTCTATCTGTAACATAATTGTCAAACTCATCACCATAATGTACCATCATTTCGACACAGTATGTATGATCAGCGCTTGAAGCATTATGACCATGCTGAAATAATTCAAAAAAACGTTTTTGGTTGTGACGGTTGGTCTATAGCGAAGTGCAGCCGCTGACAGGATGGTGTGGTTATGATCATTCTTAAACTCTATTGTGCATGGTCAGTTAGCAACAAGACTATTATGCTCTGGCGGCTTAGGCTTGACAAGTTGTCGTTCAATTTTAACATACAACTGCGTCTCTTCTGTTCTGGTGTTAAAATGGCAGTGATAGATTCTTTTGAAGATATTGACTGGCCTTACAGAACCCACTGGGAATGTTTTGGTAATTCTATAAGTAACTTTAGTTTTTCTTCTAAATTATGTACCCATTTATTATCGAAAGTAATGATTGATCATCGATTACTGAAATAAAAACTGCAGGTCCAATATTAAAAAATAAATTAAGTTAATGATGATTTTGAAAAAATCGGAAGGCCGTAGCTGAAAAATAAAGTTACTTTCTTAAAGAGCATAAGAAATTGCCATGACAAAGTGCTCTTAGATTTTGAAATAATCAATAATAAAGCCGTAAATAAATAATTAACAAAAATTAATTTTTTAAATTCTTTTCCGGATAACTCCAGATGAAATCTAAATATTTTTTAATCAAATATTCAGCATTAAAATGCACAACTTTGCCAAATTTAAACTATCCCTCTATCTGTTACTGTTTCCGATATCCCCATGGCTCATCATGTTGTTGTGAATATAAATCAGCCTGTACAGACATGTCCAATTTTATTTATTTCTATAACATTTTAATACAAAACACACAGTCTAATGTATAATAATAAACAGAATTACCCTAAAACAATAAACATCATTAATATTTAACAATAGCAACACTAAAGATATTATAAACTTTCCATTGCAACACACTCAAAATCCGATCGGTCAGTATTTGGAAGCAAGCAATTTTATCAAATATTTCTCTATACAGACCCTTAGTTTTGTTCTAAAACTACTCTGGCTTATAAAGTTGTATTCTTAACCCTCTAGAACTATGTTTTCCATTGCTTATGCCACTTTTTTAAAATCGTTTTATAATAAAATGTTACACGCCTACACAAATATTTTCTTACACCTGTACATATATCTATATGCAAACTGCAGACGTCAAAGGTCATTCAGCGTCTCCAGTTTAGACCGCAAGCTTAAGTTCCACGTCGATCCTTCCCGAACATTTGGGAATCGTTTGGCTAAGCGTTGTGCGTCTGCAGAATACGTATATGCCCCCCGCACACGACTCGGTGCTTTGAGAAAAATCTATTTCACAGATATCAGCATTTTTGAATGATTCACTTTGTCCAAGACTTTTAAAGTCAGCAGATACGATTTATTTATTTCTTCGTTAACCCCTAATATACCAAACACAAAATTTGCTACGTATTTTTGTTCTGCATCGGTTGTTTCATCCAAAGACACCCAAATACTGCGATCTTTTACTTTTTCTCTTAGTTTGTGTGATGTTGCTGCATATAACTCGGAAACATGATTTTATCGAATCGTCTGGAATATTCTGTTTCGTGTACTATTCCAAAAAATTGCAGAGAACTTCATTTTTTCAGCGGAATATCAGCGCAAATAAAAGCCTTACAAATTTCTTCATTAAATTCTGAACGTTTAGGTCCAGACCTTGGGTAAAGCAGAATGTAACACTTGCCGTTGGTTATTCTCCCTTTTTCGATGCGTAACTTGGAACTTTTGATTGCCGCAACAGGAACTTCGCAGTATTTACAAAATAACAGACGTCCATCTGTTGTGAAATCATCATAATCCCTCACAAACTGGTTTAAAATAGCACTTATACGCTTTTTTTCTTTCGGCATCTTGAAGATGTTAACACACTGTTGGAATTAGTAAACAAACTGATTGTTGATGAAACGATGAATTGTTAAACTTTCACAGGTTTTCCCGTTAATGCAAAATAATCTAATGAATACTAAATAAAACAAAGTGTAATGTGTTGAAATTAACAAAGAAATCTAATTTCATTCATAATTAAACTCAGCGTTTATGTTGAAATGCTCGTTTATATCTAGGGGTAGGACATTTCTTGTAAAATTAAAATTAAAGAGCAGTAAAGAAAAATTATTCCAAACGCAACAGCCCTTTAATGGTAACGTACTTTTAATGAAATACTTCTTTTCTGTATTTCATCATATATAGGTATGCATTTTTGTATTATTATTAATCGCTCATATTTTGTAAACGCTTGAATTCGGAACACATGTTGATCAAGACTTTTCGAGTTATTTTTGATGATACTGCGTGTCCCTTAAATATTTAACACTTTTTTTCACCCTGTATACAGCAACGCTGTTCGAAAATCGATGACATGTTTCCGGTTCACAAGGAAACACTTTTCAACTGTCCATCAAATATTAAATTTCCGCATTTTCTTTAATGTGGCAGTAAAAGTTACATCTGTCATTATAAACAATTAATATATTGTTAAATACATTCTATATTCTCAATACATATAAATTGAGAACTAGGGAACAAACACATTTTAACCACACCTGTCGAAAACTTATATAAAAATAAAATGTTTAGATGTAGAATGAATTTTCTACACGAATTTTAAATAATTCATGTAACAGCAGAAGATATTTTTCAAAATTAAGATCAGGCATTTAATATTTAGATTAAAATAGATTGAAACTTTACTTTTCACCAGATATCTTCTTGCGGTACCCGCTTTAAATACTTATTTACAAAGATCTACCTTTGGGTAGTCCGAAGTTTCCCGGAATACGGTATGGGCGAACCGAATGAACTCGCCCCGCAGTTAGCTGGATGTTAAGGTGGGTAACTCCACACTGTGTATTCCGATCAACGTAGATCGAGTCGAGTTTAAAATACTTCTATATGTCCGTTAAAAGTTCATCGAGCACTGTTAATCTCGTCGAGGCTAAGGTCTCCAAAGACACCGTGGAAACGACTTTGGCTACCCTTTTACAGAATTTTTTATAAATTTACTATTCTGTAATATATTTATTAATTTTTGAAATTTCCATTTAAACAGTTGATTGTTTGTCCTTTAAGTTTTATATAAGGTTTTGAAATAAAAGTTAAATATCTAAGAAACATATACAACGATTAAAAACAAGTTGAAAACAATTGGTTCTATAAACTTTTTGTGAGATATAAACGATGTTCTGTTTCAAGTTTTCTTAATACAGGGTGTGTATAAATTAATGAAAAAGCTACACGGGTGGATGGTCTTCGTAAAATTCTTAGTCGAAAATCGTAATCATAAAATGTTGTACCATGCTTTCTGGATTCTCAGGGACAAACATACATTTGGCAACACTGCATACAAACAGATGTTACTATGCACGGTAACTAACTACTTATAATAATAACCTACTTATAATAATTGTTCGACTTGAAAACCGTCTGCTTGTAAACATAGTTCCAATCTTCGTGGTATCGTTTATACTTTGTATTACTCGCTCCAGTATTTCTGGTATAATTTCTAATACAGCCGCGTTAATTCTGTTTCTAACTTCGTTAGCGTTTGGTGGAGACGTAGCATTTTTTTAATAAAGCTCCAAAAAAAGAGTATAAAGGATTGAGATTGGGTGATCTCGCGGGCCATAAAATGGGACCGCCGCAACCAAACCATCTGTCTGGGAATTGTTCCTTCAACCACTCTCTTACATTACAGACAAAATGAGCAAGAGCTCCATCATGCATGTATATCATATTAGGTAGTATGTTCAACGGAATCTCTTCAATACATTGTTCCTAAACATTGAGGTATTCGTCGGTATTAAGCCGATTTGGTAAGTAGCTTGGTTCAACAACTCTGTGGTTTATTATATCCAGCCATACATTAACGGAAAAGCTTCTTTGGTGATCATATTCACGAAATTCGTATGGGTTATCCTCAGTCCAACAGTGAGTATTATCATGGACTATGTATATATATATAAATATATAGTCCTTGCTATTATGCATATTAAACGGGTCATTTCTGGTAAACCTGCACACATCGCTCCAAAGAATACGTCTTAAGAAGGCACCATTGTCACGAATTCTATTTAAAATCGTGTTTGCAAAAATTCAATCGGGATATGTTATCATTTTCTTGGAAAGTCTATACTTTGCAGACGTGATATGTGTAAAGAAGGTTTTCTATTAGAATCAAATGCATGGTTTTGTTACTAGGGATATATAATGTTGCAGTTAATTACCGGGTACTCATAGAGATATCTTCGGGTGCTGCGTCTAAAATTTACTCTTCCAGTTGAATTGTGCACCTTTGCCTTGGTCGACCAGTGGTCGCGTTTATTTTGACAAACAAACCAGTTTCACGCACACGCTGGTCCAGCCTTCGAAATACATTTTCTCCAGGATGTCTGCAGTTTGGAAAACCTACCTGGTATTCTTGTTATGTCATGTTAGCATGTACATTAGAGAAACCGTATACCATGTACATATCGGCATATTCATTGAACGTAAAGTTAAATAAAAGCGACCAAAATAAGTGAACGAAATAATACAACAAAAATAAACACAAAAACACGAGAAATAATAAAAACTATACAAATAATCAGAGATAACACAAAATTAGATCAAGCAAATCGAATTAATTTGATTTAGTAGTGTCAAAATTTAACAACAATACCTTGGGGGGGGGGACTACTTATTGTTTTACAATGTTGCAAAATGTGTTTCTTATTAAAATAACTTCATAAGGAAATGTTAAAAACAAACTTTTGAGACAGAAGGACCACATCTACGGAAAAATAATATTCACAATTTTATTCTTCTTTAATCTAAATTGCAGCATATTAAATGGTCGGATATCCAAAGTTTGGGGACCTCGTGCAGACGCAGGAAGCATGGTAGGTACAACATTTTAGCATTAAGATTTTCGACTTAGGATTTTACGAAGAACATCGCCACGAGTGGCTTTTTCGTTATTTTATACACACCCTGTATTTAAAGCTAAAAAACACAAACTTTCGCTTTAACTGGAATTTTGTGTTTAGTATAATCTAAAACTTTTAGTGGAACCTACAAATAAATAAACGGTGGAGTGAACAAGACTGTCAAATAGTTTGAGCAAGGCCAGGCAGTTTTGAAAGAGAGCGGAGTTTCTTCCTACGAAGATGTAGTTGTGTAATATTCTGTATGTGAATATAATAATTATAATATTCAGTTTAGGTTAGGGCGGTTGTTGTGTTATGAAAAAGTTCATAAAAGGTATTTGTAATTTAATATAACTACTACGCTGGATTAAAACTTTCTCATGATTTTGCTTTTCTTTTCAAAATTCATCATCGTTCTGTCACAGTACTATTCCTGCATCATTCGTTATCTAAAGGACTGAACCTACTTTGCTGCGCCGGCATGGCAAGTGGAAAGTGGAAGAGTAAAGGTTATACGTTATAGGAATTATACATATATGCTTGGACAGTGATTACTAGGCTTAGGATAATTTAATTTTTTTGAGCATTAATGCATAATTTGCAGCATTAGTCTGTTTAAATTGCATATTTATACAATTTATTGTTATCAAGTACAGATTCACTTCGTCGAGCAGTCTGGGAATTTCCAGAAATTTTAAATAATCTTCTAAACTCATTCATTCTGTATTTTGAATAGGTAGGTACTTTCTTAGTTGTTAAACTTCAAAAAACCAGAATGCTTGGAAATTCTAAGAGAATTACTCGGGTTTGAGTGGCCCCGTTGCATTAACGGAAAAACCTGTGAAAGTTAACAATTCATCATTTCTTCAACAATCAGTTTGTCTACTAATTCCAATAGTGTGTTAACATCTTCAAGATGCCGAAAGAAAGAAAGGGTATAAGTGCTATTCTAAACCAGTTTGTGAGGGACTATGATGATTACACACAGATGGGCGTCTGTTATTTTGTAAATACTGCGAAGTTCCTGTTGCGGCAACCAAAAAGTTCCAAGTTACCCATCTAAAAAGGGAGAATAACCAACGGCAAGTGTTAATTTCTGCTTTACCAAGGTCTAGACCTAAACATTCAGAATGTAATAAAGAAATGTATAAGGCTTTTATTGGCGCTGATATTCCGCTGGTTAAAATAAAAAATGAAATGCTTTGCAATTATTTGGAAAAGTACACGAAACAGAATATTCCACACGATTCGATATTAAGAAAAAATTATATTTCCGAGTTGTATGCAGCAACATTACACAAACTAAGAGAAAAAGTAAAAGATCACAGTGTTTGGGTATCTTCGGATGAAACAACCGTTGCAGAACGAAGATGCGTAGCAAATTTTATATTTGGTATATTAGGGGTTAACGAAGAAAAAATAAATCATATCTTCTGACTTTAAAAGTCTTGGACAAAGTGAATCCTTCAAAAATTGCTGCCTTTTTCAGCGACTCTCTAAGCTTATTGTGGCCGTCTGGAATTTTATATGAAAAAGTGCGAGTGGTTGGTAGTGATGCTGCACCATATCTGTGCAAAGCTTAGCGAGGACTGCAGATTTTGTATCCAAACATGTGACCTGTTGAGCATATGGTTTACACCGAGTAGCTGACTTAGTTCGCAATCTTTATTCAAACGTCAACGTGCTGATATCATCTGTGAAAAAGATTTTTCTCAAGGCACCGAGTCGTGTGCAGAAGTTGCGGGGAACGTTCCACTTTGGCTCGCGCCAATCATTACAAGATGGAGAACTTGAATCGACGCTGCTGTGTATTATGTTGAAAAGTTTGAAATTGTGAAAAAAATTGTTAATGAATTCGACTCTGAAGAAGCGCATGGTATTCTGAGAAAAAAGGGTATTTGAGAAGATTTTATTTTTATTCGAGCTAATTTGGCTTGCATTTCAACTGCAATGTCTAAACTAGAAACAAAGGGATTATCTTTATAAGACAGCATTAAAATAGTAGAAGATATGGTTAAGGATTTAACTAAACTCAGGAAAAGAGATTTCATTAATAAATTGAACGAAGTGCTATCAACAAGTGAAGAATGTAAGCGGTGTGTTGTAAAATGAAATAGCCTTTGATGCAAGAAATTAACATTTCAATATCATTGACATTGTAAATTATGAATTTTTAAGAGCAATTATGATTTGTTCTTATAATTTATATAATTGTAAATTAGTAATTTTGTGATTTTTGATTAATATTAATTAAATAATTTTGGATTTAAAAAAGTTTTGTGCATTTTAATAGAAAAATAAATGTGTTGATATAACGTTAATTTTTTTTTCTAGTTAGTTGACCGTTTGTGCATATGGTGTATTCGACTTTTCTCTTTGCCGCCAAGAAGGAAACGGACCCGTTTTCTTCGACTTCCATAGGAAGTTGAATGTTGGGGTGGATCTGGTTTAAGTGGACTATGAAGTTGTCTAGAGATGAGCGTCCATGAGGCCATATAACAAAAGTGTCATCCGCATAACATAGCCACAACCTAGGTTTCAGGATGGTTATCTCCAGAGCTTGTTTTTTAAAGTGTTGCGTGTACAGGGTGGGCAAATTTCGATGTTTGTATAGGGTAACTCGGTAACTGTAGGAGATACAAAAAAATGGAAGTCACATTCTCGATCTCTTTTTTTTGAGACAAATTCACTGGTGGAAACAAAAATTTACTATCGTCTTTTGTTTTCGAGTTATAAACAAAAGTTCGATTTTTCGACTTTTAGACATGTGAATATCGTGGTTGTTTGTAAAGTTAGGGCAAAATAAATAATAAAATAACTTTTACATTCTCAAGGCACTTTTTTTTGTATAATCCAGTGGCGTCCAGAAAATTTGAAAAAAAAAGGTTTAATGTCGAGTTATGGCCTAAAGTTGTATTTTTTCAAATGGGAATCATAGTTGGCTATGGTTTAGTTAAAACGGATTTTTTTTCTCTTTCTAACATATGTCGGGTAACTTTTGATGTGTAAGTCTTTAATAGCGAACATCATATTTTACTAGATTACTTTTTGCGTTTTTTTATATTTTACCAAGTAGGCGGGTGTCATCTATGATGGTAAACGGAAAAAATCCAAGAAAAAAATCCATGAAAAAAAATCCAAAGGAAAAAAATCCAAAGGAAAAAAAATCCAAGGAAATAAAATCCCAACTATAATAATTATAGTAATTTTTCACATGGTTTGTAACATTACGGCCGGTTGCACAAACGCTTTATGAAGTTTGCCAAATAGTTACCTACCTTAAAAATAAAATTTTGGGGCAAAAATATTTTGTTACTTAGGTAGATCTGTATTTTGGTTATAATGTCCTTGGCTGTAAATTTTGACAATTTAACTATTTATTAATACTAAAACTTTCAATTTAAAAAATCCCTTGTTAAAATTGACAGAGCGTTCACGCAGCACAGCATTTTGTTAATAAAATAAATATATGTGTATTGGTTAAGAAAACCGGCAAACAAATCACATTATTAGCAAAAAATTATTTAAATAGAAAAAAGAAAAGTAGACAACAATACTGGAAGATAAAAAAGTTGTAGGTTAGGTTAGGTTATGTTAGATTTGGCTGTTCAGGGACCTCGGTGGTCTAGTGCGAGAACTCATTGGCCACTCGAGGTCATAGCAAATGCGGTTGTTCCGTTGGGGCGACCGAATCCCGACTGGGGCTACCACATTTGCTTAGTTAAGTTTAGGGTCCATTTTGCATGAATGTTTAGTATGTAAGGGACGCCCGCAACCCCCTGAAGTAATGCGAAAGCGGTTCCGGGGGGGACAGTAGTATGAATGAGTGAGAAAAAAAAGGTTTGGCTGTTCAAAATTATAATCACTTCATTTTATAGTTTGGATTTTTTTCCTGGATTTCTTTTTCTATGGATTTTTTTTCCTTGCATTTTTTTCCTGGATTTTTTTCTGTGGATTTTTTTCCTTGGGTTTTTTTTCCTACAATCCATCTATGACAGTGTTTATTCGTTTGCAAGTAAATTGCATATTAACGATTTTGTTTCCGTCATAATTACAATTAACTCATTTAATCGTAAAAGTGAAGATGTTTTAGTTTTAATAAATAGTTAAATTGTCAAAATTTACATCCAAGGGCATTATAACCAAATACAGATCTACCTAAATTACAAAATATTTTTGCCCCAAAATTTTATTTTTAAGGTAGGTAACTATAAGGCAAACTTCATAAAGCGTTTGTGCAACCGGCCGTAATGTTACAAACCATGTGAAAAATTACTATAATTATAGTTTGGATTTTATTTCCTTGGATTTTTTTTCCTTTGGATTTTTTTTATGGATTTTTTTCCTGGATTTTTTCCGTTTACCATCATAGATGACACCCGCCTACTTGGTAAAATATAAAAAAACGCATAAAGTAATCTAGTAAAATATTATGTTCGCTATTAATGACTTACACATCAAAAGTTACCCGACATATGATACATAGTTAGAAAGAGAAAAAAAAATCCGTTTTAACTAAACCATAGCCAACTATGATTCCCATTTGAAAAAATACAACTTTAGGCCATAACTCGACATTAAACCTTTTTTTTTCAAATTTTCTCGACGCCACTGGATTATACAGAAAAAAGTGCCTTGAGAATGTAAAAGTTATTTTGCCCTAACTTTACAAACAACCACGATATTCACATGTGTCTAAAAGTCGCAAAATCGAACTTTTGTTTATAACTCGAAAACAAAAGACGATAGCAAATTTTTGTTTCCGCCAGTGAATTTGTCTCAAAAAAAGAGATCGAGAATGTGACTTCCATTTTTTTGTATCTCCTATAGTTACCGAGTTACCCTATACAAACATCGAAATTTGCCCACCCTGTACATACTTTATTAATGTCAAACAATATCGACAAAACAGTAAAAATAATTAAATTCCATAAATTTTAAACTGATAAGATATTGTTGTTGCAACAACTAGGCAAACATATTTAACTATATTTATGTGTTAGTGAATTCTAGTGGTTTTAAATTTAGTTTTAAATTTACCTCCAAAAAAGTATAAGATAAGTAATATGAATGATAACTTATCAAGGTTTTACCCGCTATCATGTAAAATTGTTGTAAAAATTCTGCTTTCAGTTGCTTATAACTTGCTTAAATACATGGTTGTTAGTACTTCATCAATGAAAAATTAGGAATGAGACAATAAAGATAATTACGTTTGGTTACGATCAATGTAATGCGTGAAAAGCTTAAAACTCCAGGATGTAGGGTAGCTTTCCATGTAAAACAAAAGGCAGGTGCGCGTTGGATAAAAATCAACAGGTGTATTGATGTAATTATCAACAAGAGTCATAAAGCTGAAGCAGCAGCGTTTGCAGAATAAGGAATACCGGAATCGTACAGCAAGAAGTTATTATTCCCAGTAATTTAAGTTCGTGTAACTAAATGCAAAAAACTATAAAGTAGAGAACAACTAGCAATAGTAATTAGCTTTAATTAAGGAAGTTTTATCATTATGTCCGATTATTATATACTGCAACTGGAAACTGTCGTGCAAACATTACACTTCAGTTATCGATTGTGAATTAGCACGGTATACTGATGCTTTAGATGCAATGATATTCCAATTAATATTTTCAATTTGAGGACAATGCTTATTTAAATAAAGATTAAATAGTCCTTAGTAACAAAGTAATGGAATTAATATGTGAGCACCGAAGCTAAATTGAACTAGCCATTTTTATTAAGACAAGAAGAAAACAATTAAAACCACATCATATGTGTGATGTGTGCTTCAAAATGCGCGAAATAAATTACTTATATGTGACATACATTCCAAATATTTCAAATTAATTTCCCCAACCTAAACTTAATTTGCGATATGACAAATAATTGCTGATATCTGAAAGCTAATCAACATATTTGAAATTACGGAGAAATAATGAAAAAGCGCACTAGAGAGCTGAAGTACAATCGTAAGGCGTATATAATTATAATGTAATCCGCTTAAGGTAATCTTTGTTCTATATTACAATTTCATGTCCTGTAATATTTGATATTTTGAATATTACGTGCATTAACGATAATATGTTACTATTATTATATCAAAAATAATGTATCCTGGAATTTGTAGTTTAAACTCTATCATAAAGCTAATATCGAGGAACTGAGGAGTAGTTTGATATGTCAAAATTAAAAATCACATATTACGAATTGCCGGATTTTCTAACTCTATCAAAGGTATTCAGAGTTATCTATTGGTTATCTATGATGTCTACAATTTCAAGTTGAAAAATAAATGATCAACGGGGTAGGTCACATATTAAGAATACAAAATCACATTTATTTATCAATATCATTATGATGTTGATTATTTTCACATCTTTAAAGAAAAAGTTTAAGAGTTACATCTAAATGTAAAATCAAAATGTGGCAGTTTTTTAAAATGAGTATTGTCCTATTGACCTAAATACTAATTGATTCCGATGTGACCCATGAAAACCTATTGTAATTATACATAAAATTATGTATTTCAGTTTGATCTGTTTAAATGGATACTGGAAAGGTGATTGTCATATTGAAATTAGAAACTCAAATCATATTGAAAACACTAATCGTCTGAATTACAGATTTCTGTATCTAAATAGCTACCACTCTAGAAACCGTATCGTCAAATGGTTCAATAATGATCTGATCTTCTAATTTGTGCTGCGTTTTCTTCTTCTTGAAAAAAGCCTTCTTTGCATTCAAATGTGACTTTCAAATTTTTAGGTATTAATTACTTTGAAGATGAAAAGGTAGCCGATTACATATTGAAATACATATAACTAACCCTCATTAATTTGTAAACTAAACGATTCTTGGCGGAAATCAATAAATGCTTTATATTTGCTGTAAACCTATTTGCTAATTTTATGCCTGTATACATTATACCGTGAGAGCAATAAAAACCCAAGTCAAAGACACCCTTGGAATATTATAATCTTGTCTTAGACTAATCTGTAATGATAAAGATGTAAACAGTATACATATTTTTAATCGTCATGCATTAATAATTTCCAGTTTACATTTCAAATTGTATTCGGTTAGTTATTTAATTATGTAATATTTTGCTAGTGTTTGTCCATACTCTTAGTTGGCTGTAGTCAAGGTTACATTGCCGTCTTAAATGTTCTATAGTCCCTGTGGTCGAAGTAGTGAGTCTATACAGTTATAAATAAAGGTTTATTTGAAATAAAATTGTTGCACACATTTACAGAACAAAGTAAATCAAGGATTTTGCAGAAGATGTTGAAAATATTGACCATGATTTTCAAACACATCCATCGGAGTATCAGGGGTAAATTCATTTAACTTTTGTGAAACAGCATTTTGTAAGTCTCCTAGTTTCTGTGGTCTATTACTAAAAATATTGTCTTTTAGATAAGGGAATAGAAAGAAGTTTGCAACTGTAAGATCGGGTGATCTTGGTGGAAACAAGAGTCTACTAATTAACCAATCATCATAAAATTCCTGTAAAAATTGTATGACACGATTAACTGTATGTCCTGTGGCATTCTCCTGCTAGAAGCAACCATTTCTAATTTCATCATCATAAAGTTAATTAAAAAATGGGGTTAAGATAATCTGAAGATAATAATCGGCAGTTATATTTTCCGTAAAAAACTTGTAAACTATTCGTCTTTTTGAAATAGCGACCCATAAATCGATCTTTTGGGAAAGTAACGGTGTTTCCTCAAACATATGCGGATTATCTGTTGCCCATATTCTCATGTTTTGGCTGTTAAGATACTCATTGAGGTGAAACCAGGCTTCATCGCTGAACCAAGTAAGATGCAATATGTCATTATTATGTATATTGTTTAAGAACCAGTGACAATAATTTGTTTTAGGTTGGAAATAACGCGGTAAAAGTTGATGTACCATTTGCATTTTCACAATAATCTTGACAGTTTGATAGAAATTGTCATAGGTGAAGTTTGCAGCCTCATTTGGATAACGCTGTTGAAATTCTGTAAAACAGATTTGCGTATTTCCATGCATGCTTTTAAGTCTTTGTACCATTATGAAACCAAGATTCTAATAAAAAATTGTATGCTAACATCTTTAAATTCACAGTATTGTAGTATCTAGTTGTAATGACAGTTGCTGTAATCATTTAATTAAATAAATAACCTAATAAAATTTTAAATGTAAACTGTCAATTATTAGTGTATGCCAGTTAAAATATTTATAATGTTTACATCTTTATAATTACAGATTAATCTAAGACAAGGCTTTAAAATCCCAAGGGTGTCTTTGTCTTGGGCTTTTAATGCTCTGATGATATTATATAGTGAATGTTTTAGATTTAAATTCCAATTTATAATGCAAATATGACAATATAATTGAGGTGCAGTATTAACTTTACGCATTTTCTCTGAAATAGGCAGCGATAAATAACTACTAATAAATATTATTTTTCCTATTTGTAGTGACTTTTTATACAATGTTAGTAAGCTTAGCGGATAATATTGGTTAAAACGTTTCTAAGCAAGATTTATTCATGTAGTATGTTGAACGTACATGGTAGTAGTAGTAGTAGATTTGGGGGGCCTGAGATGTCCAGCAAGTAGGCCTTTATTGGCCCATTTTACTAATTCTTGGTTTCTTTCATTGTATTTCTGATATGAAAAATTATTTTTGATATGAAAAAAAAATTCAGATATGTGAAATGAGTAATTTTAAATAGAACTCATAAATGTATATCTTAATATTGATTTTACTAGCATTAATAAAACGTAAAAGAGCTTGCGATCCTTATCTAATATTACGAGGACGCTTTAAATACAAAAATTTTGAGGTTCTATCTTTAATAAAAAGTAACTCATAGTAAAATTTGTAGTTCTTTAGGCGTGAGATCAAATTATAAATAAATAAAGCATTTGCCTTTGATTTGTTATCATTAACTTACACAATGAAGAGTTGTGTATAAAATTAGAAAATAATTTTCCATTACAATTGAAATTTGTGGATACATATGATTCGTATAATCTTATAGCTGTATACCTATCAGCTTTTAAAATTTGTATTGATTACTAATAAGGCAAAAAAATATGTCAGCTGTTAGTGAATAACATTTTGTAAGAGCTTTTCAAAGAGGTATCACAAACTGGGTGTTACCATTTGAAATGTTTCTGTTGGGGTGCCTAGAGCCTAAGGGGTTAAATGGGAACGTTACCTTATGAGTCACGATGATTCCCTCTCCATGTTGTAGAAACGTTCTCTAGAAAAGTTCAATACCTATTTTACTTCCAGAGATATAGCACATTGCACGTTTTTAAATTGACACCCTGTATGTTCTAACCACAGAGCACTGTGGGGTTGCTTTTGTTGTAATTAGATTTTCTGAAGCAGGTTTTTGTAACTTGAGTAAATTATTAAGAAATCAGTTGACACGGTAATAATTCTGCTACAAAAAAACAATTCTACAGATATTTATTGACAACTACAACCTTTTTACTTCTGTTCCTTATTTGACTACACATACATCTTTATATTAAAGCATTAAAACCAAGAATTACCACGAAGACTAGTCATACTAGTACCAACGAAATAAGTGGTATATCGAACTTTGAATTATGAATTTTAAATAGCAACGAAGGCCAACTGCAATTGCGACTGCAGTACAAATTTCTGAGTTTTAGTAAATATTTTAATAAATTACCCACAGCTTATGGAGATCATTATAAAATATGAATAAGAGAACACGCTATTTGAATTTCACATGTTGCTTCTGCTAAAGAAATGTTTAAGTGTTAATCTAGGCTCCTCCCAATCTCTCGTGATTATACTTTTCCACGGTAATTAGTAATTGCATGTTTGCCTAACATTTAATTTAAAAGTAGTGACTGAAACCAAGGCTTTCAGTAGCAATCGCGTTAAAATACCTATGTTTATTAACATAATTTTTAGACTAAGTATATAACTTTCATTATATTCTGCGTGCCTATATTACCGATGACTAAACCAGTAAGATACGAAATAGTAATACATTTTTAGATTCTTGATCAAGGATGTGTAACTAAGTATGACGTAACACAATAGTATTTGTTTCTCAATTAAACTGAATTTTAATTCAATTGCACAGCAGTGTTAAAATGTCCTTTATTATTTTAAAAATTGAGCAAAATTAAAGTATACATCTATTTTTTTAATGGCTTTAAGTTATTCGGTGTGCCAATCAAATAGATACTTAAACACTATAAAAAATTACGATAGAAATTTTGTTCGTGTAAATATACAGCCAAAACAATATTCAAAATTACTAAAATAATGCTAAATAAATTAAGACGTCGAATATACTACGGAGCATATTAAAATAAAAAGCTCATTTCAATACTTGGTGAGCAATTTACGTCTTTTTGAGATGGAATTTACCAGTATTCCTAGTTGCCTATTCGAAATACACCGAAATATTATATTTTGGATTCAGGAGACTGCGCTGGCCAGTCCACCCTGTTCAGTTTTTTGGTCGTTAACTACAATTTATCCAGTTTTCCTCGATGCTCATTCTTTGTTGTCAGCCTTTTACGTTATCAACTTCTGGATATAGGCCTCCCTTTCTTCTTTCAGTCTCTTTAGTCTTGACCATGTTTTTGCGGTCTTCCCACACTTCTCCTGGTTGTTCTGGGTCTCCATTTCATTACAGTATTTGCCAAATCCTCATTCAATTGGCTTGCAGCGTGCCCTATCCAGTTACATTTGTTGTGGCCAATTACTTCCACTACATCTTCTTCTTATTTCATCATTTCTGATTCTGTCCTCTATTCCTGGTTGAGTCGTATGTATTTATTTTGTTAGCTGATTATTCCGTTAACGACTTGATTTTTAAACTGTATGTGAAGACTGGTGTGATACATTTATTAAACACTTCTCGTTATAGACTGTTTGAGATATCTGTTTTTAAAATGTATGATAGTCTTCCAAATACCTTCCTTGTTATGTTATTCTACTTATTTCTTCGCATTTTCTATGTTTTCTCGTGCTGTCACTATTCCTAGGTCTGGGCTCATAATTTCGTTTTTTAGGATCATTATCATTCTTGAAATTGACTTTTCTGTCTCTTAAAGGATTTTATTACTATGACTATTGTTTTGCAGTACTTGGATGTATTTTGCTGCGTGCATAATTTTAGATATGAAATCTACTTGACCAACTCCTGTAGCACACATGCATTCCCATCCGTAACAGTTGTTGGTTGGTTGGTTAATTGTTAAAACTATTTACTTAATATTATTCGCCAGGAAATTTTCTGATATACCTACAGGTTTCATGTTTTCTGTCTATCAGATGATATTTATTATATAGACCATATTTACTTTCAACTTGGAAGTATTGAACAGCTGAGGTTGTTCAGGGTGCTGTTTCACTAAATTTCGCCTCTTAGAAGATGATGCCATCAAATATTTTGAAATAGTGAAGCTAGATAAGATACTGCCTCGTAGGAATGACCTAATTAATAAAGACAAATTTAGTGCTCTTCGACGTAAGAGCAAAAATGTTCAAATTGAGGATGATGAAAATAGACAGGCCAGTGTAGTAGCCACACCTGAATCCGAAAGAGAAGTTTTGGCAAAGAATATCAATGAGAATATCTAAAAGACTACCCATAAAAATTATATTAATCAGATATTTGATTCATGCTGGATTTCGTTGTATTTTGAAGGAGAAACTGGTAAATTGGTGTTTGTAATAGTGATGAAATACCTATTTGATATAGATAGTGAATGATTAAAAAATATTTGGAAGAAGTGCGTTTAAACTTTAATATTTCTGTTTTTAAACTGATATAGAACATTTTAACAGTACTGTAGTAGGTAATTTATTTGTGTGAATCATCACACCGAAAGTGTGCCCCTGCAGTTTGAATAACAGATTATGCAGATGTCGAGGAAGAAAACAACACATGCAGTGTTCTAACAACAAATAGATATGGGTTAAGCGCAAACCAATTAAACGTAAAAAATATACATACCCACATATCAGTTTTACAAATCGATACGATATTAATATTAATATCTATGCCTATCACTGTCTAACTATTAATTAAACACATCATGCAGCTTGCACCTTATGCAAATAAACTACTTGCAAAAGTGGAATAACTGGTCTAGTCGACCTTGGTCATGCACTGCAGCCACATGAACGTTGATGCAGCGGGTTGTGCGGGTTGACAAAACAATGTCCACGTGCACCAAAGACACAAAAGTCATCCAGATCGATTTCAAGTTTCAACAACTTACTGTAATGTAACTTCACCAACTACAGGAACTTCCATGAAGCCGCTCCTTGCAATATCAAACGTAACAATTTCCAGTAATGTGTTGCTGGGAAATTGAGGAAATATAAATAATGTAGTTTCAGTTTAACTATATAAGGCTAGTAGTATTTTACGTATATCCAGATTTTGAGGCTACCGATACAAATAATCATGATGGGTTTTCCGTAACAATGGGCACATTCACTAGTATGGAATTTATGATTTGAGGACACGAAATGTATGTAAAGTTTTGCACAATAACATATGTAACTTTTCCTGCTACTTGTTAGAAGGTACGGTGATTGAATATTTGATTGATATTCAACAAGAGTTTGAAGTTGATTTTTCTACAGTTAATGTACAGGGAAATTAGAAACTTTTGGATACTTTATGTATTTGCTACATAAGTGGCAACTTAGCACCTTGGATTTTCCTGTAGGCACTTTTAAAATAACGTCTTTTACTACAGAAAAGAAAACCTCTATTCAAGAACACTATTTTATTATTACAAAATTGTAAATCCCAGTTTCTATCCTTATCCCATCTAACTCCCTTGTCCTAATCAAGAATCCGGATTTAATATAGTAGCTGGTCATTTGGCAAGACTTCAGGATGGTTTGTGGACGAAATGGATAATAAAATGGTGACCCAGAGAGATCAGAAGAAGCAGGATAAGATGTACGGAAACCTCAGATATAATTGGAAAAGATTGGGGGAGGCATATACCCAACAGTGGAACCGATTGGCTGTGTGATGATGATAGTAGATGGTTAATAAGCAACACTAAGATGTTTATACGAGTATAATGCTGTTAATAATTTCAAGTGATGTTTATAACATCAAATAAATAAAATACCCAACGCTAAAACCCAAAAAAATCCTAGTTTATAGCAATGCAATAGAAAATTCAAGGAGAATATGCCTAAATGATATTGGCTTGTATAGCCAGTAATAAAGCATTTGAATTTCTTCCTCTTCTTCTTTTAATAGATCTGAGATCTGTTTGATCCAATATTATTTTGTTGTTCTTCTCACCTAGAGGCCAAGCTATTCGTTTAGCGATTCCACATAGGCGTGTTGTTCCCAGTTTAGCGTTACTAGCCATTTTGGGCATAGGCATTCTTGTTACATTTCACACTCTGCGGCGTCTTCTCGTCCATCTGACAATGTCTTGGACATTGCATCTCTCTTATATTTCCTTTTCGTATAATTATTAGAGAGTGTGACTTGCTATGGTGGTGTCTACCCTTGTATCTGCGGCATATTTCGGTATAGTCTATATATCGGACATATCACCATTTGAAAGAATCAGAGGAAGCCTCTCAAACGTTTCTTTACCTGTTAATGCTGAAAGTAATTTACCATCCCAATGTACGGTAGCAGCCTGCAATTTCGTATCCCTAAATTGGTTCTTGATTTCAATAGCCTTTTTTTCGCGAAGTTTCTCTCGGAAATTGTGAATAGAAGATTTGTTGACTGCAAAATATTCGGCATCTTTACCTAGCGCTTCGATAGTAGCTATTAGGATGTGAACTGCTTTTAAAGGCCCAGGGGCACCCGGTCCCCTTACCCGATTGAGCCCAAGTTTCACACAGCTCATTTTTTAATGGAATGGAGCCAAACTGGTGGACAGCCCGAGACAAATTATCGACAATTAAAAAAAATGCCATATAAGAGCCATCCTAATCGGACATATATCATCGATGTTTGGACAGTATTGCCATACGTTCGTAAATAAGGCAGCATTAGCCAATTATAGCCAACAGTTAACTGGTTCACCAATACTATGTCACACGCAAATATCAATGTTTTCATAAATCTTCATATATAATGCGTTAATTTCAATTCTCTGTTTCTCAAATACGTGAGGTTATGTATGTGTGTTTTCACGTATAATATATTGCCCCTATAACACATTGGTGAAATAATTCCCTATCTTATAAACTGAATGATTTAGCAATATCTATTTTAAAAAAAAATTAATATTTGTCGGAAAAATAAGGGTCTACTTTATTGGTATTATCGAATTTTGTAAATAATCAGATTATGAGATCTCATTGCAAAAAGCTTACTTGGTTCAATGAAAATGAAATATTAAACCGGTATAGAGTATTTAGAATTGGTAGTTTAGATTGGGAGATATTGGCCAGAAATTCTCAATATATCCAAAAATCAAACGAGGGAACTAATTTTCTCACTTATTTTCTGGCTTTAAGATATTGTAAAATTTTCTTGCAACAAAGAAATTCCTTACAGCTAATAGATTACCAAATATGAAAAACTTCACATAAAATACCGATCAGATTACAGCAATAGATTTTTCACAATAATTTCCATTGGAAATGATCGAAAAAATCCTTTGTCCAATAGTGGATCTAGAATCTAGATAGATTGATGGGTTTGGATTTTGTAGTGAAAATACCAAATTTTGAGGTACATTTATATTAAAAATGTTTTTGAGTAGTAATTCTCCGGTATGGTACAGGATAAACCTATAAACATATACGGTAGACTCGTTATAAAACAGGAATATGGAAAAATTTTGAGCGTGCTCCGACTGTACGAACACTGCATTTTGTTATTACTCGCCATTCATCATGCACAGATAAAAGGCAAATACAGAGTTATTTTCGTAATTTACCGCAACGATAACATGTAATTTGTTGTTGATAAAATTCGACCAGTGGGATGTGTGATAAAAGATTTCCGCAGTTGTCGGAATTTAAGGTTAACATAAATCCTAATCACGTCGGCTTTTTCGTAAACATTTTTATGCGATTAGTATGAATCCTAAATTTTTCCGTTTAATATTTTGGTACTATTCCTACGGGTTATTAAGTTACAAGTGTGAAATAGTATGTTAAAAAAATAATGTGAAATCTAGAAAATATTTGCTCCAAATACCTGTATTTGATTTCATTTCATGCTTTCAAGGATAACAAGTAAATTGATGTGTCGTATTTATTTAAATTAATAATTCAAGTAATTTATAACAAGTTTGAACTGAAAAACTGGCGAGTATTAAGTTGAGCCTGCAAGTAAACGTTGAATAGAACGTTTTCTTTCTAAATAGTCAAAACGATATTAAGTATTATACTAATATGATGTTGCAAGATGTAATTACACATTTGAAACATTTATCCTACTGAATAGTGGCCTTGCATGATAAGTATACTACGGTGGGTTCAAAAAAAACTTATTGCTATCTACTTTGTAATATCTACGACATGTTTTTGATGAGTTATTCAGATGCACCGACGAAATGAACCTTAATTTCATGAAAATTGGGATTGCGCCGATAAGCAAATTGGCCGATTACCGATTAATCGGTCTTGACTTATCGACCAATACCGATTAATTGACCGCCGATTATTTATAATGTAATTATGAAACTTAGATTGTGTGTGCTATGAAATAATTTAAATTTCTTATGTATTTCGACTTGTTGAATTGTTGAATCCAATACGCTTTCCAAATTTCTATCATCCATGGTTTTCTTGCTATGGCATATGAGCCTAGCAATAATAATAAGAAGAAGAATGGCCGAGTATTATATATATAGTTTAGCGCTTCAGGCCATCAAGGCCTCTGGCTTCTTTGCCCTTATGGGCTTGTACTTTCTATCTGTCCCACTATCTTCTTCCATAACTTCCTGTACTGGGCCTTATGTCTTCATTCTTTTACTCCAGCGTCTCTCAAATGCTCACCGCTTCCAGCCACTTCTTCTTTGGTCTGCCTCTTTTTCTCTTCCCTCCCATAGCTAGCAAAACTTTTTTGACATTGTGCTTGGTTGCATTCTTTCTAGATGTCCCAGCCATCTCACTCTTTGGGCCTTAATTCTTCTCGTTATTGTTGGATTCCCGTAAATTTCCATAACTTCTTTATTTGTTATTCGCCTCCAGTTCCCATCATCCTCTTTGATTCCTCCATAAATACTCCTCAGTATCTTCCTCTCCCAAGCTTCCAATTTCTTTATCTCCCGCTTGTTCATAACCCAAATTTCCGAACCATACAGAACGGCGGGGCATATTACTGTTCGAGTATTACAACCAATTAATCGGCGTAATGCGAAACTACGAATTAATCGACGCAATCCTAATTAAAATTAAAGTTGATAGCAGCTAATCAAAGACAGAGTTTTTGTTTAATGGAAGAACTCAAATAAGTTTTTTTTTAGATCACACCGTACATATATTTATTTCTATATAATGTAAAATTGTATTTTTAGTATATTACTGAAAAATAAATCAATCTAATAATTATTGTTATGTAATGATACATGCCGCCGCATTAATGAAACTATTAAACGTATGACTTAAAGCTGGAGGAAAGTTTTAAAATATATTCAAAAAATGAAGGAAAGCCTTCGGTTGACTTTCTCATGCTTTCAATAATATCTCTATGGGAGTTTTGAATTTGTATTACTGCTAATAGTATTCGTATTACTACTGGTATAACTGGAACTTTTATTATTTTGTATTCTAATTGTATGTAGGTTTACATTGACGCATAACTCGCAAATTCTTTAAAAATTTCAATATTTCTTTGGAATTCGCAGACACAAGCGTCGCCAATAAATAAAAATAGCTTTGTAGATCTTCCACTCCTGTATTAGGTTACAAAATTTAAGCAAAATCCTTAGAGGCGTTTCCGAAAGTATCTACCAAAAAATTTCAAAAATTGATTTATTTTCAACAATGTTTGTTCAAGCTATGGTTCTAATATTTAAGGCCTCTTATATAGCAGGTATTGAGCACATAATTTTCAATACTTCCTAGAAACCCTCTAGAAAACCTTCCTGAGTAAATAAACAATAATTGTATAGTTCTCTTTCGGCTTATAAAATTGAATATAAATCCTTAGATCCGTTGTGAGAGAACTTGTTGGAAATTGCATACCATAATTAAGGGCTGTTAGATAATTTGTAGTTCAAGTCAATTGGATTAACGGTTTTTTTAAGTAAATGTAGCTTAAATTCAAAACAGTAGTAGTGGCCTTACTGTTCAAGCTAGAAAGTTCGACAAAAAAACATTCGATTTGAATTAAGGCCGTTTATAACATGTTCATAATTATCAATTAGTTTTTTTTAATGTGTTATTCAATGAAGTTTAAACAAACAATTTTTATTTTACATATTCAGCAAACTCCGCTTAGCTATTGACAACATATATACAGGTATAAGCACGGGTTGCCATTTTGTAAAAATTTTATTGGTTGTTTAGCTCAAAATATATATCCAGTAAAACCTGAACCAGAATTTTTGCACAAAATCAATTGTACTTCTATCTCTACACGTATGGTATGGAGAAGTAAAAATAAGATTAAATGTCAAAGTTCAAGAAAACCAATAGACATATGTAGAATTATATGAAAAATACCGAACAAACGAAGCAAGCGTGAGCGTATGAAAAAATGTTGAAGTACATACCTAAAAATCAGGGCAACTAGGAGAAGAAATTTAAATCTATATATTTACAATTTTGCTATTTTCGTACAAAATTTAGGGGTCTAGTACACTAAGGATGATAAGAAAACAATACGCTGCTGCTTTAATATACCATATGATAATTATAATTAGTTTCCCTTACAATATAAATTTTCACAACTTAATTTCGCCATAGAAATTTAATTTCAGTTTAATTATGGTGTGTTGAATTTTCATACAATTTCAACATTGCAAATATGATGCTTTCTTTTAATTAGCTTTACAGTTTGGAAGAAATACTATAAAAATTCCATTTACAGGTCTTTTTTCTATATCGTTCCATTAATAATTAATTGACAATACCAAAACATATTTGTATTATGATGTAAAAACTATAGATTGTGATGTTTTAAATTTAAACTTTAGCCGAATAGATTAGGTACCCTGAAGAAATACTATCTTTCAATTTCTGTTTCCATGGGAATCTATAATGCTGGAGGTGCTAATAAATGAACATAATAGGTATATAATACATGTATATATATA
>JABXWE010002272.1:0-63635 GCA_014611495.1 Limonius californicus | reverse complement strand
ATTGCATTTGAGCATTAAAATTGTAGACTCAAATGTGGGCTTCCGGAAATAATGAAATTTCAAAAAATACATTTTGAAAACTCCGAATGTTGGAAAATTTCGGATTTTACTTCTCGTTACTTAAAAACTAGTATGAAACGGACATGTTTTCAAAGGTATTTAATTGCATTTATCATTAAAATTGTAGACTAAAATATACTTAGCTTCCAAAATTAGTGAAATTACGATTAATATTTTTTTAAAGCTCCGAATGTTGGAAAATTTCGGATTCAATTTCCTTTTACTCAAACAATAGTATGAAACTGACATGTTTTTAAAGGTATTTAATTGCGTTTGAACATTAAAATTGTATACTCAAATGTGGGCTTCCGGAATTATTGAAATTTCAAAAAATACATTTTGAAAACTCCGAATGTTGGAAAATTTCGGATTCGACTTCCTTTTACTCAAAGACTAGTATGAAACTGACATGTGTTTAAATGTATTTAATTGCGTTTGGGCATTAAAATCGTAGACTAAAATATGGCTTCCAAAATTAGCGAAATTACGATTAATACTCTTTAAAAACTCCGAATGTTGAAAAATTTGGGAGTCGACTTCTCTTTACTCAAAAACTAATATGAAACTGACATGTTTTCAAAGGTATTTAATTGCATTTAAGCATTAAAATTGTAGACTAAAATTTGGCTTCCAAAATTAGTGAAATTACGATTAATACTTTTTGAAAACTCCGAATGTTGGAAAATTTCGGATTCGACTTCCTTTTACTCAAAAACTAGTATGAAACTGACATGTGTTTAAAGGTATTTAATTGCGTTTGAGCATTAAAATCGTAGACTAAAATATGGCTTCCAAAATTAGTGAAATTACAATTAATATTTTTTTAAAGCTCCGAATGTTGGAAAATTTCGGATTCAACTTCCTTTTACACAAGCACTAGTATGAAACTGACATGTTTTCAAAGGTATTTAATTGCATTTAAGCATTAAAATTGTAGACTAAAATTTGGCTTCCAAAATTAGTGAAATTACGATTAATACTTTTTGAAAACTCCGAATGTTGGAAAATTTCGGATTCGACTTCCTTTTACTCAAAAACTAGTATGAAACTGACATGTGTTTAAAGGTATTTAATTGCGTTTGAGCATTAAAATCGTAGACTAAAATATGGCTTCCAAAATTAGTGAAATTACAATTAATATTTTTTTAAAGCTCCGAATGTTGGAAAATTTCGGATTCAACTTCCTTTTACACAAGCACTAGTATGAAACTGACATGTTTTCAAAGGTATTTAATTGCATTTAAGCATTAAAATTGTAGACTAAAATTTGGCTTCCAAAATTAGTGAAATTACGATTAATACTTTTTGAAAACTCCGAATGTTGGAAAATTTCGGATTCGACTTCCTTTTACTCAAAAACTAGTATGAAACTGACATGTGTTTAAAGGTATTTAATTGCGTTTGAGCATTAAAATCGTAGACTAAAATATGGCTTCCAAAATTAGTGAAATTACAATTAATATTTTTTTAAAGCTCCGAATGTTGGAAAATTTCGGATTCAACTTCCTTTTACACAAGCACTAGTATGAAACTGACATGTTTTCAAAGGTATTTAATTGCATTTAAGCATTAAAATTGTAGACTAAAATTTGGCTTCCAAAATTAGTGAAATTACGATTAATACTTTTTGAAAACTCCGAATGTTGGAAAATTTCGGATTCGACTTCCTTTTACTCAAAGACTAGTATGAAACTGACATGTGTTTAAATGTATTTAATTGCATTTGAGCATTAAAATTGTAGACTCAAATGTGGGCTTCCGGAAATAATGAAATTTCAAAAAATACATTTTGAAAACTCCGAATGTTGGAAAATTTCGGATTTTACTTCTCGTTACTTAAAAACTAGTATGAAACGGACATGTTTTCAAAGGTATTTAATTGCATTTATCATTAAAATTGTAGACTAAAATATACTTAGCTTCCAAAATTAGTGAAATTACGATTAATATTTTTTTAAAGCTCCGAATGTTGGAAAATTTCGGATTCAATTTCCTTTTACTCAAACAATAGTATGAAACTGACATGTTTTTAAAGGTATTTAATTGCGTTTGAACATTAAAATTGTATACTCAAATGTGGGCTTCCGGAATTATTGAAATTTCAAAAAATACATTTTGAAAACTCCGAATGTTGGAAAATTTCGGATTCGACTTCCTTTTACTAAAAAACTAGTATGAAACTGACATGTTTTTAAAGGTATTTAATTGCGTTTGGGCATTAAAATCGTAGACTAAAATATGGCTTTCAAAATTAACGAAATTACGATTAATACTCTTTGAAAACTCCGAATGTTGAAAAATTTGGGATTCGACTTCTCTTTACTCAAAAACTAATATGAAACTGACATGTTTTCAAAGGTATTTAATTGCATTTGAGCATTAAAATTGTAGACTAAAATTTGGCTTCCAAAATTAGTGAAATTACGATTAATACTTTTTGAAAACTCCAAATGTTGGAAAATTTCGGATTCGACTTCCTTTTACTCAAAAACTAGTACGAAACTGACATGTTTTTAAAGGTATTTAATTGCGCTTGAGCATTAAATTTGTAGACTCAAATGTGGGCTTCCGGAATTATTGAAATTTCAAAAAATACATTTTGTAAACTCCGAATCTTGGAAAATTTCGGATTCGACTTCCTTTTACTCAAAAACTAGTATGAAACTGACATATTTTCGAAAGTATTTAATTGCATTTGAGCATTAGAATTGTAGACTAAAATTTGGCTTCCAAAATTAGCGAAATTACGATTAATACTTTTTGAAAACTCCGAATGTTGGAAAATTTCGTATTCAACTTCTCTTTACTTAAAAGCTGGTATAAAACTGACGTAGTTTTGAAGGTATTTAATTGCTTCTGAGCAATAACGTTGCAGACTAAAATATGGGCTTCCAAAATTAGTGAAATTTCGAAGAATACTTTTTTAATGTTGGAAAATTCTGAATTCAATCAATCCTTACTTAGAAACGGGTACGAAGCTAATATACTTTCACGGATACTTTATTTATATTCAGCATCAAAATTGTAAACTAAACTATGAGCTTCCATAATTATGGAAATTTCGAAAACTACTTCTTGAAAAAAATGAATTTTTGAAGCTGGTACGAAGCTGACATATTATTGAAGGTATCTAATTGCCCTTCAAATTGTAGACTAAAAATTATAGGCTTCCGCAAAAAGTGAAATTTCAAAAAATACTCCGAATGTTGGAAAATTTCGAAATCCACTTCCCTTTACTCAATATCCAGTATGAAACAGACATATTTTCGAAGGTATTTAATTGTATTTAAGCATTAGAATTGGAGACTAAGATATGGCTTCCAAAATTAGTAAAATTACGATTAATATTTTTTGAAAACTTATAGGCTTCCGTAACATGTGAAATTTCAAAAAATACTGGACGTGATATTATTGAAGGTATATTTAGGTCGCTGGGACACCATATAACACCAACTTCTCGAAATGTTTGTATGCGTAATTTATCTGGCCGTAAACATTCGGCTGAAGAGGGGACATCTCCTAAAACAGCCTTCGGTTCATGATGTGTATGTTAAAAATAAGTTTAGTTGTACATATTGAGGAACAACAACATTGAAAATTGAAATTTTCTTTTCGCCATAATGGTTTGTTTCAAATTTTAAGTGATCGATAATTGTTCTGCGTTAAGTACAGCCAAGAACAAACGATAAATAAATACAAATCGCTTGCTGTATTGGATGACACGAATAGAAAATTAAGCAATAGCTAAAAAATAAAATTTTAAATAAACTAGCAAGTTTCTGTAAACAGTTTGGGAGCAAAATTTTTCTCTCAGCACACCAAAACAATACAAATACCCACAGGATCAGTTGTTATTGCGGAAATACAGAGTGAATCCATCTGGCAATACCCAATAGAACTATATGTCACTTCTTATTTTTCACCAAGGTAAATTATGTTTTAACGTTGTCACGAAAATATATATAAGCATCCTTTGGCAGCTAGACGGGTTCAAACAGACAAGGTGTCTCACACGCATCAGCAAATACACGTGACAGTGGCGTTTAGGTAGGTAATTATAAAAAATTCAACAAGAGACTTTACGTAATTAATAGTTATTTTTGTTTTTTTGTGTAGCTGGTCTTGTAAAATGGTCAGGGACGGATTGGCACTTTGGATATAACCTTGGAAAACAATGAATTAGTAGAAATTTTCTAAAATTATTATTTAATTTGAGGAATTTTTGATCTCTAGGTGGACTTAGGTTTAAATAATTATGTAGTGGTAATAATAGGCGGCTAAAGCGCGGTTTTGACTATTCTACCGTCTTTTAATCCCATCTAATCCCGCAAAAGCTATACATGCTACTCTCCCAAAAAATTAGGATGCTATAAAAGGCAGACTGTTATGTTCATATCCAATGTTTATTCGGAAACTAAGGGTCGATTGAATATTTCTGACGAATGAAGGGCTTAGTCAAATTGGTGAAATGTGGGGGCACTTCAGTGGTTGATGAGCTAGCCACACGTCATTTTCCAGTGGTTTTATCACTGTATTTAGTTGTATAATAATGTGCTAAAATTAACACAACGATTGAAAACTCACGAAGTGCAAAGTAGGACTGCGATTCGCAAAAAACGAAAACGCTGCAAAAATTTACCGTCTAATATGCGAAGTTCTTGGTCTAGGCACCGTGAGTGTAGGAAAGGTAGGAACTTGGTGTGCAAATTTCAGAGATAACCGAACAAACGTGCACGATGAGGAACGAAATGGGAGACCTTCTGTTGTCAACGACGATCATTGTGGCAAAAGTCAACAAGAAAATTCGTGAAGGTCGGCGTTTCGCGATTTCGGAAATGACCACAAATTTTACGTACCATACTATATGGAATTGTGACAAACAGGCTACAATAACACAAACTTTTTGAAAGCAACCGAGTTCCCCCAAAGCCAAAAAGTTCAAGCAAACGTTGGAGAATTGCAGGCTGATAGTTGTCGTTGTTTGGCACAAGACAAGAATATTGTTGGCTGATTTCCTGAAACATGGTACAACAATTAACGTAGGCGTGTATGATGGGAGAGTAGATCAGTAACCCCCTCTCCTTTATGGGGGAGGCCTCCGTTCAACAATGGGAAATTGCGGGCTAATACAGAGAATCCCACCATACTCTCTTTCCTTAAGAAAGTGGAGAAGGGCGATTCAGACCATAATGCGACGATTGCTGATCTCTGGAGCCGTGCTTTTGCACAATAACGTCCGACCGCATGCAGCGGTTCGCACTGTACAACTCATTGAACAATTCAATTGGGAAATTTCTGTATCTTAAGAATGTTTTAAGAACTCATGGCCGATTTCTCGACGACGACGACCTCAAAATAACGGTACGAAATTGGTTTTCGTCACAGCTGCAACCTTCTATGACCAAGGTATACAAAAACTTGTACCACGATATGATAAGTGTTTACATTTGAATGGCATCTATGTAGAGAAACAGTTTAGGATTGTATTAAAATATATTTTAATAATAATAATAGACAATTTCAGAAGGTATTTATTTTTATATTTGCTTTATACGTATTTCGATATGGAAAATGTAATTTTTAAAAGCATTTAATGAAGTAAACATTTCTAGCTAGGGTAACAGCACACTGGATGGTGATTTCGGACTTGGCTCTGGTCTTCTATTCTAAAGCTTCCAATAGCAGGGAATTTATGAGCTCAATTTGCTCATTCATTAAAGGTGTGTTTGTGAATTTGAAAGGCCTCGAGTATATACAATTTACGTTTATCATCACATAAAAGTAAAAATGTTATTATATTATTTGATGTCAAGGAGTGTTTGTGTTCTAATAAGTGTTTAGCGTAGTTAGATTTTTCTGGGTGTTTATATTTATATGAGCGTATTTGTTCTTTGTATCTGGTATCAAAATTTCTAATTGTTTGACCTATTTATACATAATTACAATGTGAACAGTTTAATTTGTAAATACCCGATTTTAACACATCGTTAGTTCTATCTTTTGCGTTCGGGGGCATTCAAAGCTTTTGAAAATGACATTTTGCATGTCGAATTGTGTATAACGCAAAAATAAAAATAAATACCTTTGAAATTGTCTATTGTTATTATTCAAATATAAGTATGAATTTCCATGAAGTAAGGTAACTAACAATTAACAGTGTATCTGAAGTTTAAGCATAACATTTTTTCAATTTAACTTTATACTGTTTTACAGGCAATCGAATTTCCGAATAAGCCTCGTATATGTAATTCAATTTTGAAATATTTCTGAAAGTGAATGATTTTAAAACTACTGAGTTAAACTTCTTCGAGCTTTACGTGCGTATCGCCTATTAATTCCTGAATTTTAATTTATGTGCGTATTTAAATTTAATTTTGTGGCTTCATGACTGAAAGCCATTCATGGAAAAACAGGGTGTAGATACACAATCGATGCAAGCTGAGAATAGCAATATTTTTCACAAGCAACGTGCGAAGTGGCGCCTGGTACCCCTAATAACTTACTCTAGTGCTACTTTAAAGAACAGGCAATTTACTTTATTGCGATCCATAATTTCCGATTTCCACGCTTACCTAATATAAGTTCTGAAAAGCTTGGCTTTTATGCGGCTCTCGTGTTTCCGAACTTAATCTTTTTACTTTGGCTGTTCCCTCGGTGTAGCTCTAGAGGATCTTATGATTTCGCAATAAAAATGCTCATTATATTTTTCTTACATTTTATAAAAAAAAAATGAATTTTATATATTTGATATGGCACATTATACAAGGGGGGTTCTAAATGTTTTCAGCCTAATTAGGTTGTGCGACTAACTACAGGGTAACAAATTGTATTACTTTTTAACGAAATCTTTCTTAAAATCTCATTTTAATTCTTGCAACGAAATTTAAAAAATCACATAATTGTTTAGAAATATAATAATAATAATAATGGTGAGGCTCTACACCCTATGGAAGGAGTTTGGTCTGCAAGGCGCGGAAGGTCAGAGCTTCCGTCTCCAAAATTATGGCAATGTGGTGTGCATCGCGCATTTGTAATCGCGTGATTACCCCTTGTTCATTTGCACGCAGGTAGCCAATTATTGAAAGCAACTGGATAGGCCGCCACCAGACATCAATTCGGGGATTTGAACTACTGGCCTTCTGCACCGGAGCTCAGTGGTCTAACCACTGGACCAGAAATCTTCTTCTTCTGCCTTCAAGGCATTACTACCTGTTCCGAACTTCACGTTATCTTGATTATGACCAACTTTTCTTTGGTCGACCTACGTCTCTGGATGGTATTTTAGGATTCGTTGCGGTATTCGTTCTTCTTCTAACCGATTAATGTGCTGTCTCCATTTGTCTGTATACTCTTCTATCTTGTCGTTTACGCTGAAAATTTCTAATTTCGCTCTTGTTTCCTCGTTTCTTATTCTATCGGTTTTAGTGCATCCTTTAACGTTTCTGAGGAATCTCATTTCGGCTGTATTTTGGATCTGTTCGTTGTATTCATTATCCATGATTCACTTCCGTAAGTAAGTACAGGGACGGACATGGGCTTGTAAAATTTTAGTCTTGTCTCCTGTCACGTTTTGTGTTTTAAAGTTCTGTTAATTGTCCCGCAAATTGCCTGAAATTTGTGGATCTAGTGTGGAGTAGTACTTCAGCAATAGGTTTCAGTCTTTCATTAATTATTCTAGAATATATTTTGTAAGCGCTGCTTAGGAGGCTAATTCCTGGATATTTTGAGCGGTCCCCTTTTTTATATACTGGTATGACTTCTGCCGTCTGCCATTTTGTGGGGATCTTCTTTTCCCGCCAACATTTATTTAAAAGATGCAGTAGTCTAAATTCGAGAAGTGGTCCTCCATGTTTTAATAATTCTGTGCTAATCCCATCGGGCCCTGCAGCCTTCTGATTCTTCATTTTCTTTAAGGTTTCTCTTAACTCTTCTATGGCAATCACATCGACCGTAAAATTATTCATCAATGTTTTCATCTATTGAAATGTCTTGCTGGTTGGTATCTCTTTTATTCCATAGATTTGTGTAGTGCTCTATCCATTCATTATCGTTTATGACTTTTAGTTTTGCTCAGAAATCTTATAGCCAGTATTAATCGTTTTAGATTATTAAATAAATAAAAATCTCTAAGAAATTTGTCAAAGGTGTAGAGTGGATGGCTGACCTTGAAAAGTTACATTAATGAACTGTGGTAGCTGTAATTTTTTCCACGAATCTTTGCTATGAATATTTTGTAGCTCCTTAGAATGTTGTAATAAATGATCAACACGCAAAATTAACGGGTAGCTACAGACTTACATTACAGAGCTAATATTAAATGTTTAGTTTGGCTATAGTCTAGCAGGTTCGCTGTGAAGGTGTTTGAGTGAAGTATTCGGCACTTTGCACTTGCATATTTAACCACAAGGGGTATTTCTTAGTCATGGTGTCAAGTTTGGTTCATCCAATGAGTCTTAAAGTTTTGGATTGCAACCGCTGGAGTATTTCTGTGTTCGAAGCAATTGTGGCGCTCTATAGCAAATCTTCGTAACACCACAAAGTTTTGAACATTTTATAAGCTGTTAACTGGTGATTACCGTTTAGACAGTAGCGTTTGGGAAGTTTCAGTCCAAATTGACCTTTTTCGTGAACATGTGATGCTTCCAGTTTCTTCCGTTCACGATGCAAACCAAGATACTTTGGTTTTTTGGTTATGAATTTGTTGCAAGTTAAGGAAGAGAATGGGGGACATATCTCTTTTCTTAACGTGAAGGGGCGTGTTGCGTTTTAAGTTCATTGATTTTGAAACACCAGGGATATGTCTTCGCTGATCGCTAGGATGGCGATATCATCGGCAAACTTGGTTGTAGTAGTATCCTCCGTAGATATTTCCGCATTGTAGAGAAGTACACCGGTTTACGAAGGATTGTAGCGTGTGTAGTTCTGCAGTTGCTTATTGATTAGGTAAGTAATATGTACGACAGAATCCGGTGGAAAGTAGCAGATAACATAACTGCTAGTTTGAATAGCAGCTCCTGGTGTAATGTTTTGTCAAATGCTTGAGTAATGTTCAGGGAGATGGCTGAACAGTACTTCTTGCTTTTTAATGTATTGTTTAATATTTTCACAACTTTCTGTTTTTGGAAGCCTTACTGATGAACTGGTAGAATGTTGAGATTATCAGACCTTGGCTTCAATTTATTCAGAAATACTTTCTCTGTGTGGATGAAACGGACAGTAGACTAATTGGCCTGTATGCTGTTTGCTATTCCTCTGGCTTAGGAATGGATATTAGTTTGTACCTCATTCCATTGGAATGGGAAATGGCCGGTTCTAAGGATACCATTAAAGGATATCTTAATTCATTTCACTTTTCAGCAGGTGTTCTATTGAGCCTTACTGTATACTGATGAGCTCGTGGAATCATCAAAGTCCTTGTAAGCTTCTTCTTTACGAAGGATTGCGTTTGTCGCTGACCTGGAGCAGGACGTTTAAATTGCGTCTGTCTATACATTAGGCAAGGTTACAGACTATGGGAGTTGCTATCCTTGATCCCCATTTTGTATACTTCGCATTCTAGTCCCATCCTGCTATCGATTTGTTTCCAAAGACTCCAATATTCACCAGTGATTGTTGGTTGGTCGTTGGATATTTTTCATGTTGCCATAGAATGAATTCTTGGTTAGTTTTCGGATCCTAGTGATGAATCTATGTCTTATCAATAGTTGCCATATGGTACAAGAAATTATCTTTATACTGTTCAGGAGGGCTAGACGTTCCACCGAGCATTCATTTTTGCTTATTGACAACCGAAGGATTCTCGGCACCTACACAAATTTTCGACAGATAAAAATGATCATGCAGAATTCGTTTAATTGCGCGGGTAGAAATGTCAATTTCTCTATATAGTTGTAGTGCTTTAGTTCAACCTATGACATTCGACTGGTTTTCGCGCGTTTCAATTTGAAGGTTTGGTAGATTCATTTCACCTCTTGATTACCAAAAAACTTATCCAGAAAGTTATCGCTGTTTAATGTGTTTTTAGTGGATGGCACCAGCTAGACTTCTTGAGGCGGACAGGACGCACTTTTGGATTTTTTTTCAAGTAATTGTGTCTTTAGTTTTGCGCCTAGGCTGTTTTTGAGAAATTACTTCTGCTGGTTTGTTTTCTGCTTGACCAAATTAGACTCGGCTAGGGGCGTGCAAATGTTTTGTGCTCAGTGAAAATAGGGTGGGATTAAAAATAGCTCTTGTAATTAAGTTTTTGTACAGTTTTCTCGCAATAAAACTCTGAAACCAAGAGTCAATAATTTAATTAAAAATGCAGCGAGGTTTCTCTTATCGTTTGAACCGGATAAAATTAACCACCTTATCGCCTTTAACGTTCCCGTAAAGATTCGCCGTATTAACAAGAGCTGTGTGCCTCAGTTTATAGTTTTTTTTTTGACATAGGTACATTGTATCCATAAAGATTTTGTATTCGTGTTCTGCGAACCCTACCTCCTCCCTGTGTTAGTTGAAGAGCCAATTACATCGGTTTATTGCAGGCGGACGAAATCGATCATTTGGCCTGCAACAAACCCGAGCGATGTTTTGATCTGAGGTTACGTCTGGTAATCTTCCTGATCTGAGCCTATCCGTCATAGATTTTCATCCTTTATCTAAAAATTTGGACAGGATCTAGAGATTATATTCGTGCAATAGATATTATAGAAGTATTCTTTAATTTATTTTGAAGTATGGTGGTCTGGTGGCCAATATTTGAAAACGGCCCTAGTTTCTAAAAGCTTGTCTGCCATTTTTACCTCCAATGGGTTCGAGAAGAATGTACAGCTTTTATGCTAATAACCACAGTTAATCAAATTCTACGTATTGTGATTTCAAGCTTTGAAAAATTATAGCTTTACCACTTTGGAATATCCTTAGCATAATGAGTTATTCGCATTTTGTTAATTTTTAGGCTGTAGTACCTCCACCGATGCGACCAGTAACCAGAAGGGTTGGGGAGCTGCCATCTCTTCGTTATGGACCAATTGGTAACAACACCCTAAGATCAGGCCCACTCCGCGTTACAAATGCTTATCAATACGAAACCATTCCAAGAGGTGCTACTAAGAAGCAAAATATTTCATATTCCTCCGAAGATCTTGCATTTAAACCTATTAAACCGGTAAGAATTATTTGCTTGCAAGTCTATGTACTTTTTAAGTTCAATTTGATTTAAAACTGCAGTTTTGCTTGCTTTTTACAAGTAGAACATATTTGTTTTCGAATCTATAACATTATAACAAGATTTTATGCTGTAATTCAATATTTCAAGACATTAATGTCATTCTTAGATAATTCCACGATAACTCATCAATCAAACCTAATCACACTTATTATATATACTGAAATGGAACACCTGTTGAACACAGATTGCGTTCCTTGGGCGTCCTTAAACAAAGAAAAGCTATTTTATTATTTTTAACGAGTTGTATTATTTTTACATATTTTCTTTGAGGGTTTGTTACTGAAAATACGAGAATGCACGTATAAAATCTAATTTAAATTTTTTCGTTCCGTTACTTATGTAAATTTTTTGGTATGGCGTGTTGGTCTTGAAGCAAAATGAGTTACAAGAGTGTATTATCGTAAAACATTAATTTTAATTCTGTGTTTGATAGTAGCTGAAAATAAGGAAAGAATTAAAAATTCCATTTATATGGTTATTACATCTGCATTTGAGTTACAGCACCGGAAAAATAAAACCAGGAAAACAATAAAAACAAAAAGAAATAGCCTTGGTACCAAAATTAGTGTTGGCTGTACTACTGTTCCACTTCCCTATTCCGTGTTGTAAATATAACGCGTGCTATGTGCATTATTTACTAATAGAATCGATGAGGTACCTCCAGGAATATTTCTTTAAAAAAACTTCTAAAGAAATCCTCATAAAAAGCGATTGGCAACTAAAATATACGAAATTCTGAATATAAACCATTTATTTGAAATTCAATACAGTTTCTTGCGCCGATTAAACTGATAATCTCAGTTTTTTACCATAGTTTTGGGACAATTTCTGGAAGGTAAACCAACCACGAAAACTCTGTAGAAGTACCACCTTTGGAAAAAACCTTTGAAAACTCTAGTAAAGGTGGATAGGCAAAAGTCTTTCAAACTTTAGCTGCCTTGTTCTGAAAAACAGCCTTCGTAGAAGAAAGTTTTTATTAAGGCTTTGATTTTCCTTAAATGGATATTGATATCGTCTTAACAGAGATCAAAAATATTTTTCAGGCAGAAAAAATACTTGCCTAAAACTGCTCTTCCGGTGATGTTTCAGAACATTTTTTTAAAATAACCTATTAGAGTTAGAAACTCATCTCTTCGGGCTTATACCGCGCTATCGTAGTATTGGATGGTGCTGACGTTCCGCTAACCGTTGTCGGAGCGTAATTGTCGACGGGGTCTAAGCCTGAAGCGATGACTTTATTAGGCACAGACCGCGGAAGACTGAAACTTTTCATTGGGGTGTAAGTATTAGTAAAATCTTTGAAAATTCATCGATAAATTTTAGAAAACGGGAAAACCTATGAAAACTTGTTACAGTCCCCTGAATAGTTATAAAGGTTTTGGAAAAGTCATTTAATCAGATGCACTATATTTTTGAAATATTTAAACACCTCAGAAAGATTATTTATATTGCAAATGTTTTAATAATGAAAAGATCAAATAACCTTTTCAAACTTGAGAAGCTTTCAAACAATTTTGTTCTTCGGGGAATGGTTTTAGTATAATAACTTACTAATGATGATGAATGAATGAAATTACTAATGAAAAATCTGCCAAAAATTTTAGAATTGTATACAAAAGAGACAAACTTGCGGCAAACAATTTTGTTCTAGAAACGTTGTCGAAAGTAACTTTCTAATAGAAACTTCTTTATGTCCCAAAAATCCATGAAAGTTCCTTAAAATGCTCATCCAAAGCACAATCTCTAACTATTTTTATTCTCCAGGCAGCTTTGCCAAAGATTTTCGTTAAGTAATTTGAATAGAGAAACCTACAATTCTCTGAACTGCCACAAAAAGCTCTGTTTAAGAAAAACCGTTAAAATTTTGGAATGTTCTATGAAATGTATTTCAAGAAAAAGCCTTATTATCAAAAACTTTTGATTAAACCTTAGGAATTTTAAAACATTTCAGGTGGTAAACAGTTGCAAATAATTTCCTGAAGATTAAGGAATTTGCATTTAGGTTTACTCCTCGACGAAAGTCCTATCGGTTTGTTTTATAAGGTCTTCTTAGAACTCAACCTTAAAAATAGACTAAAAGATTTTCGTAAGCTTTAGAAATCTCTTAAAATATTATTTAGTAGGTATATTCCCAAAAGTTTTCGCAAAGTGATTTTATTAGCAATAGCGGAATCAAAATTTTTGGGAATCATTCTAAAGGTTACAAGCGTACCTTTCAGTTCAATATCAGCAAATAATTATGATTTGCGGATCAGCATTACCGACATTTTTGATTAGTAATTGGATTATAAAATACTCTTCAACAACATTTGGAAATATCTTCATAAGCTTATCTGCGATAAACAGCTTGGAAAACTGGTAGAAACAATTGTGCTGTTTGGTTGTAGCTTTAATAATTTTTAGGTAATAGAATAATTTTTCAAAACGCTTGAAAATTACTTGAAAAGCTCATATAAACAAGAAATTTTGTAAAAATTTCTATAATACTAAATTTGAAAATTCTTTTATTCGAGAACAGCTTTAATAATGTTTCCTTTGAAGAACGCTGTCAGCTTCGCTAAAACGTTTCAAAATCGTATCTAGAGTTGGCATAAAAGAACCAATGTACATAGAAACAGGAAATGGCTATGGAACTTGAAAAAGCTTCAACCAATTTTACTCTTGTGGGGTCGCTTTGAAAAGGTTTTCGTAATATATACATGGTAGAGAAAGCTTGCGGAAACTTTTGGAAAGAGCATAATATGTAGAAAACATCTTGATAAAAGCCTGTGTGACTTTACGAATAATAAGGGTCCAAGCGCAGTGTTGATGTGAATAGAAGAGTGTTAAATAATTATATAGAAAGCTCTAAGCACTTGAAACCTTCCAACACCCCAATAACGTTGTTTGAGGACAGTTTTACCATTTCTTTTCCGTAAAGCGTCAGTACGTTTAAAAATCGATACATATATGTATATTTATATATGCTAGATATGTTTCTTCATAAAAAACTTAATATATTACGTGATATTTTTCCTATTGTCTAACTTAAACTATTATATGGACGGGCTGTTCTAGGATTTGGTCCTCTGCAGCCCAGGGCATTATTCCTTCTTGTGGGTTCTTGCTTCGATTTGTGGTAGTGGACTTGGGAGTTTTGCTTCCTTCGGTTGGTTTGCTGTTGGGGTGGCGGGTGGGATCTTCCTTTGATGGTGTCTTCTGTGGTATCTGGGAAATGGTTGAAAGAGGTATAGTGTTGCCTGTAACGGTTCGGGGGTTCACAATGCTCATCGCATTGTGAGGGGGGGTAGCTTCAAAAAACTCAAGGAGGTCGTCTGGGAGATCTGGATATAGACTTGATAAGATGGTTGTTGTGGGGTGCTTGAGCTTTCGGCGGGGTTTCCTGGGAATTTGGTTCCTGCGTATAGGAGAAATGCGGAGGGTCGCTTGGGCTATGGGGTTGTTTCCGTTTAGGGTGCGGGTGATGTAGGATTTTTGCAGTTTCTGAAGACGATGGCAGATGGGGGTGATGCCTGGGTTTTCGTGGATTATAATACTGGGGTTGCCGAGTTTGAAATACACAACCGTACATCAGAACAAATTCTACTAATGCTTTTCCAATATGTTATAACTTCATACAAAAAATTTAAGAATATGTTAGAAATGCCCCTTCAATTTGAGATTTCTCTAAAAAATATATTTTTCAGGGATTTCCTTCGCTTAGTTTTGGATCTATCAAAAGCTCAGAAAAGCTTTGCCAGAACGTTTTAAAATGGTCTTGAAACCTTATACATCCATATATCTCGGTAACCATTCGTTAGATTTTTATAAATTTTCGAAAATGATATCTCCAATGTTGCCACGTTTTCAGTTTTTCCGTAATTGCTAACTTCATTATTTCAAATGCAACACCCTATGTATTTTTATAACATTCGATAGAGAATTTTTTATTGAGTTCATTGATATACCATTTGATGTTTTTACTTTCAATAATAACAGAGATATCTAAAAAAGAAACAAAGTACTCTTGAATAATCAAATCTAACTAAAACAAGAGAGGCTACTCATTTAAGTAGGTGTTCAAATAGTTGGCCATTGACTGTCTGACAATGAGCTAAACGATTATACACTGCATCTACACTGTTTCTGATGTGTTCTCGTGGAATATCCTCCATCACTCTTCGGATAACAACTTTGTTCGAGATTATCTGGTCTTTCTTTGTGTACGATATTTTTAACATGTCTCCATAGAAAAAATCTAATGGTGTAATATCCGGAGAAGGCGCTGGCTATTCTATGGTCCAACGTCGTCCTATCCATCAGTTTCTGAATATGTCACCAAGATATTGTCTTACATTACGTGCAAAATGCGGTGACGCCCCATCTTGTTGGAACTAAATATTTTGACGTACTCCACCATTTCCATCGGGGAACAAATTTATCAGCGCAGGGACAATTTCATTCTGTAATAACAAGAGGTATCTGTCACTATTCAATGTTCCTTCAATAAAGAATGGTCCAATAATTCTGTTGTCAATGATACCAGCCCAAATATTCAATTTCTTGGGGAATTGAGTATGGCTTTCTTGGGCCCAATGAGGTTTCTCGAAAGCCCAGGATCGACAATTCTGCCTGTTGAACGACCCAGATAGACAAAAAGTGGCTTCATCGGAGAACAAGATATTCCTAATGAAGTTATTACCTCCCTCCATTAAAATTTCACAAACTTCATTTCTTCTATTAGAATCGCCCTCAATCAGTTCGTGGATCAAATTCACTTTATACGGCTTCATGTTCTCCTTTTTCAAAATTCTCACCACAGACATTTGACTTATTCCATTATCTAAGCCTAATTCAGTTGAAGAAGTATGTGGTTGATCCACGGCTGAAACTACAACATTTAGTGCTTTTTCAGGCGTAGTTGCTGTTTTTGGACGTCCTGGTTTCCGAATATTCTTCACATTTCCAGATCCTCGAATGGTTTCAATGTTTTGGATACTGTACTTCGTGATATAGGGTCTGGATCTGGGTGAGTCGTATTGAAGAGATTTGAAACTTCTTTCTGAGTTATTCTATCTCCGAAACCAATTATCATCAATATCTCAATACGGTCTCTTTCCAAAAGTAACAAAATTATTATTATCGAAAAAGTTTTGTTATTTCACAATACGATCAAGGGAATTATAACTTAGACTTGATTGAGTCAAGAAAAGTATTGACAATGCGTAAAAATATTCTAATAATTAAGATATTGACATTTCTAATCAGCCTTTTTGTTCTAATCAGCTTTAATTATTCAGGAGTACTTTGTTCGTATTTTTTTAGATATCTCTGTTATTATTGAAAATAGAAATATCACATGGTATATCAATGAACTCGTTGAAAAATTATGTATCAAATGTTATAAAAATTATATAGGCTGTTTCATTTGAAATAATGAAGTTGACAGGAATTTTGCAAAAACTGAAAACGTAGCAACATTGGCGATAACATTTTCGAATCCGCCATATTTTGCAATCACCCTGTACGAAAATTCAGAAAAATCTAACGAATGGGTTACCGAGATATATGGATGGTTCCATACATTTGATTAACTCTGTATAAGAGAACAAACTTTTGGAAATAGTTTCATAAGCTGAAGTAAGAAGGGACCTCGATGAGTCAGTGCAAACAAGCGCTGTCCGTCGAGGTCAGAGTGAAATGCGGATCGTTCGACCGCGGTATCAAACCCCGGCTGAGGCGACTACCGTATTTCACTTAGTTAAGTTTAGAGTGCACGTTGCATGAATGGCTAGTATGTAAGGGACGCCCTCACCCTCCTGAAGTGCGAAAGCGGTACCGGGGTAGACGTAGTAAGTAAGAGAAGTAAGTTTAAAAAAAGAAATGTACGTTACATTTGAAAAATATATAAGTAATGTATATTTTGGGGAGAAACTTGTACCAAATTTGTGGAAGTCGTTTCACAAGTTGATATAGAAAAACTTAAGCATATCTAAAAAAGAAAGTTTCAGTTTTTGGCAATTTTATTAGTGGAAGCTCTAGGAAAAACGTTTTGAAATCTCTTATGAATTTCAAGAAAAATTATGTTTGTCGGGGTAGTTTTTGCAAAGTATTTTTGTTACGTAAGTAATCTTTGAGAGGTTTTATACATCTGACCAAAATTCAATCATTTTCTATGGAAGGTTCAGTAGTTACAGCACTTGGCTGCGGAGAGTTTAAATCCGCGAAACGATGCTTGATGGACGACCTAATCAGTTGCTTTAAATAGCAGGGCAGCTGCGTTCGAATGAACAAGGGGTAATAATGCGGTTGTCTAATGCGTGATGCCCACCACATTAGCACATGTCACATATTTGCACGCAACAGTGGAGCGTGAGGGCAAGGATACGGGAGCTCCGACCTCCGTCTTGCAGGCCAAACTTCTTCATGGGATGTAGAGCTGCAGCATTATTATTATTAAAACTTTTGGAAACCCTGAAAAATAATAACAGGTTTTCAATAAGATTGAAAAGTCTATAAGGAAGGTTTTCCATTCACCAGAAACTTCTAATAAACGTTGATGTTGGGAGCTCTAGAAAATAATTTTAAAGTAGCCTCCGTAGAAAAAGCTGTCCAACGCCCTTAATAAACCTATCCAACAAAAATTTAAATAGATTAACATATTTCTTAAATATATAGCTCTTCTAGGAAAGTTTTCGCAACGATTCTTTTAAAGCAACCTTACCACAAAAAATTCTGTCGCAATAGTCACGAAGTTTCAAAATTTCGTATGTGAGAACCACGTGAAAAATCTAAATCTTTTGGAAATTCAATGGATCTCTAAAAAATTCTGTTGATGGAAGGTAGCTTTCAAAGAGTTTCCCTAAAGAAACCTCATTGGAAAGGGGACCACCAAATTCATTAAAAAAGATTTCATATGTGGCATAGTTCGAAACAGGTCTCTTAATAAAAAGAAAATTATGCATTTATATCTCCGCGAGTAAGTTGTTCTACAGAAGTTTCTTGTGTACTAGTCAGATTTAAGAAACCTACTTAGCGAAATTCTTATTAAAAAAAGCCTTTTATAGTTTATTCTTTTCCCAAAAGTAACATAAAGTGAAAGCTCCTCTAGATGATTGAAAATCTCTTGGCCATCAGGCCAAATATTTTGCTTAAATTAAATTTAGTTCTTGGACAATATTCAACAGAAAGGTTATGTCAAAACGCTTAAACTTTAAGATAAAAGTATAGTTTTGTAAAACTATTTAAGCATTTGTCTCCCCAGGAAAGATTTTAGTACGTCCCTGAATGTTTTAGCATATTAAAGAAACCTAAAAAAAACCTAGAACTTAGCGGACAAACCGTTCATTTTCAGGCTCGTCGAGTACGCTTCGACCTGCCACCATCAGATAGCGACGTCGGTATCTTCGACGCCAACGGCGGGGGCGTCGTTAAGCAGACGGCGGGAGACGGCCCGCTACGAACACGCGCTACTGTCAGTCAACGTCCAGATATTCTCAAACACCGCTTGGATAGTCAACATCTTGACAACCAACATACAGACCACACACGCGTAACTAGCTTTTACAATCACAACACGGACCATTACTCCGGTGATGCCAGTGTAGCAGTGGCCGTGTCCCCAGCACCAAGATACCGAGTTCATCCAACAGGCCGCTACATCCGCGGCACGCTGTCTCCTACGGCCAATTCGGCAGCCCCAGCGGCTGCGAGCCCCGGAGGAATTGCGCTCCTCCGGGCCGCACGCGACGGAGATGATGTCGCACTCCGGGACATCCTCCGGAGAGCCGTTCTCGTGGGGATTCCGGAGGCTGATCTCAACGCCGTGGATAACAGCGGAAGGGTGAGTTGAACTACTTATATTTGCATGAAATTTGATTAAAAACATATTAATTTGGGAAACTTCAAAACTAGGCCAAAAGTTTTTAGCGGTTTGCGTTAATTTCCTAGCGCGTAGTTACAAGAACTTTATATCTTGCTTAAGACACAAACACTAAGGGAAGCTTTTAAGTTTAATATGTTTAATCGAAAGTTGTTTTTGTTGGGAAAATTAAAACACAGTGACCTGAAAACATAAATGGATTAAGTACAAGCAATAAATATTTAATTAGAAATCGGCGGATTAAATCAATATATCATTTTTATCTAGCATCAGGTGGTTATGTTTATCGATAAGATAAGTTTTGGATTTTCAATACAATCAGTAGATCTTAATAAGTTCGCCAAAGTTCGCAGGTTGCTTAAGACCTATCGTTTTACATTTTGAAATATAACATAAGTTAGCGTGGCAACTCAGAAACTGTTTTTTTTCCTTTTCTGGGCGTTTCGAAGAATATTAATTTTTGTAAGTTGGTTGTATTAACCTTTTAGGTTAATTAAAAGGACTTAATGAAAACGTGTCACTGCTGACCTTTATACAAAATTCTAGTTTCCACTATACGAGTATAAGTAACAGCACGTCAGTTTTATCATCATGAATACTAATTGAAACTTGAGGTACAAAGTAACTAATATTTTTAAGTACCGCTAAGAAACACGCCATGTCTGGCGACATAGGAGTTGAAAGAATTCGATGATCGACTAAAAGTTTTCGATTTCTTAATCCTAAGCTAGATTTTGTAGAATAGTAGTTAATCTTTTTGGACATTTTGGTCGAAATTAATTGTAAACTTTCATAGACGCTAGAAAATAGAATTAACGTTCAGTTAGAAACTTAGAAAAATAAATTTTATAATATTTTTTAATATTTATGTATGGCAAAAATCAACGTTACGCAGACGGAAAATAGCCTCTTAAGATTTTCCAGCAGTTCTCATTCAAACTACTTTCAATCAGCAAATATCGTTGATGTTGCAAGGTAGAATAGATAGTATGCAGGGTATCCCAATTATAACAGTTTGTCCCGAATAACTTTGAAAATGATTAAATTTAATAAAAAATGACGAGACAGGTCAACAATAGTTTGAACGAGGTCATTTTCCACCATGTAAGTCATCGACTGGATCTATAGTATTTCATCCCACCACTACCACCAACGACAACATTTTAAATGACAAGGGGTGTCGAAAAATAGTTCATTTGAAAGGTGTTTTTGTTCTTTATACATTCTGAAATTTCTGTACAATTATGTCGTTTCATTTTCGAGAAATTGTATATTGATTTTTCTGATGTGTACGGAAAATGTAAATTAAAACATTTCAAAAAGTGTTGAGGTAATTTTATAAAATGTTTAAAGTATTTTCTGTAGAATAAACAGCAATATACGTGACATAGCAATAAAATAAAATAATATAATGACGTTTTTTAATTCGACGTTTCTAAGAAGTGGCAAGAATTATGAAATGTGATTTCTTGTAAAAAATCTAAAAGGTTAACATTTCAGATAAAACGATAGTAACTGAAATGATAAGTTTTTGTTCTGCTGGTTTGTTTGAGGTGCTGTGGAGTGGCCAGCCAGGTCACCTGATCTCAACCCATTACATTTCTTTATTTAGGGTTATAAAAAATTTAACATTTATCGTAGTCAAATAGATTGTTGGGAAGAATTAAAAGCCAGATTAATCTGGATTATCGTTCATTAACGCCCGAAATGTTCAATAATGTATGATTTTGCTTTGAATATTGGTAGTACTCATGCATAGATGTTGGTGGTAGCCACATTGAAGGTTAAATAAAATACCCTGAATACTTTTTTAATTTCCCCTACACTTCCGAAAACGTCTCAAAAACGAAATGGCAGAATTGCAAACAAAATCAAAAATCTTTCAAATGAAGCAAGATTTGACACCTCTTGTCATATAAAATTTTCTGGTTGATGGTAGTGGGGACTAGGAGGATGAAGAAGAGTAGATAACTTTCATGGCAAAAGATGTCCCCCTTCATACTAATGTTGACCTGTCTCGCCGATTTTTTTAAATTTCATTATTTACAAAGACTGTTTTAGTTGGGACACGCCGTATATTACAAAATTCAATTATCTTTTAACATCACACAATATAGGAAACGTACCTCTTCCTAACGCTTCCTGTCACAATAATAACTAGTCGAACGTAGACGTGGACAGCTACATTTTCCGATATTCATAATCAGGATTAACCCTTCCGTAGGCGTTGAAAAATACATCTCCTTTTAATAATTTTCCAATAATTCTAATTTAAACTCACCTTGAACTAGCAAAAAACCTCGATTAGACGTTACTAAGTATAACAGTTTTCGGCAGATTTCAACAAACAGTCTTCAATGGCCATCCAACATACGGCAGACGTTGAAAAGTTTTTCCCAACGGCTTTCATTTAAGCAAATTTTTAATTTGTAACTCACCACGCGTAGACAACTTGCAAGATAGATTTTCCGGTTTTTAGTTATTTATGCATGTAGGTAGTTTTCATCTACAGTATCCTTAATTGACAACGTCATTTCGCAGTCGTTCAGAAATACATCTCCTTTCAAGATTGTATACTAATTCTAATTTAATCTCTCCTTGAACTAGCAAACAACCTTGATTAGATATTACAAAGTAGAGTAATCAGTACTGTTAGTTTTCGTTTGCCCGTTTTTAGTATCGGTAATTTTTATTTTCAATGACCATCTAACTTCCTGCATACGTTGGAAAATAGTCCTCTTCCCAATATTTTCTAAAGATTTTCATTTAAGTTTCATCTAGTAATCATCATCATGCAGACGTTGTAAGATAGCTTTCCGGTACGTCCTTATGTAAGCACAATGTAAGAATATGCGAGCTTGTATTTATGCAATGCTTAATTAACACTGATCCTTCCGCAGGCATTAAAAATATATCTTTCTTGAAGATTTTCTCTTAATTCTAACTTAAATCACCTTGAACTAGCAAATAACCTGGACTAAACGTAGGAAATTAGAATCCTTACTGCTGTTAAGTAATTTTTTTTTTCAACATTTTTCTACAGTTCTCATTTAAATGAACGTTCAATTATTAATCTAAACTTTTAATTAGCGATGAGCTTTTCGCATATATTAAAGAATGGACCTATTTCAAACAATAAGGTTCAATCAGCAATCAATATGGCGTAACGTTGGAAAATGCATTTTTAGTATTTTTAAATAGCTTCTATAACAGCACACTTCAATAAATGTTAAGCATCTTACAAATTTTGAAATATAGGTTTCCTCTTGACATTCTCTGGCAGTTTTCATTTTAATTAATGTTCAATTAGAAACTTGCCTCGCGTGGACGTAGAAACGTCAATTTTGCAGTATTTTTATCAATAGCTACATTGAATTAATGTTGACCCTTTCGCAGATAGTGGAAAATAGGCCTCTTCCCAACATTTTTCAACAGTTCTCATTTAAATTATTGTACAACCTTTTGTAGACATTGGAAAATGGACCTTTTCTCAAAATTAACGTTCAATTAGCAACCAACATCGCGTAGACGTTGGAAAAGATATTTTTTGTTTGCGTTTATCAATAGCACACTTCGATAAACATCTTACAGATTTTGAAATATAGGAGGCTGTTTCAAATGAAATCCGGATTGCGTCTTTAACTAAGTTAAATACATTCCCTATTACCAATAATGAAAATAATGAATTAGTTCACACATTAAGGGAGGACATGATTTGATTATTAAGTGTCTGGAAACACAAGACAAATTTAATTTCTCAGTTGACAGCTATGGCGTCACTTCAAAGTTGCACCACCGAAGAAATGCGTTCTGTGATGAGATTTTTAACTATAGAAGGAGTGAATTCTTCTGAAATTCATTCAAGAATGCTTAAGGTGTACGGAAGCAGCTGTTTAACTGGTTCGAGTGTATTTGAATGGGTAAAAAAGTTTAAAAGCGGCACCAAAACTGTGAAAGATGCACCACGACCAGGACAAGCAAACCGTGTAATCACTGGAAAGACCACTACAACTATGCAGGGGCTCATTTTACAAAACAGACGCATAAAACTAAAAGAAATTGCTTCAAAAATTAATGTGAGTATCGGTTCTACACATAATATTGTTTTTGAGCAGTTGAAATACAGAAAAGTTTGTACGAAATGGGTACCTAGGCAATTAACGCCTGCACTTAAACAAAGAAGGATTGAAGCTTGTACTGTTCTTATGTTACGTTATGAAAAAGAGGGAGCTGCCTTTTTAAATCGTATAGTGACTGATGATGAATCCTGGGTCACCATTTTCAGCCAGAATGTAGGCAATCATCAAAAGAATGGCGGCACTCAGCATCACCAAAATCAAAAAAATTTAAAGCTGCTCCATCGGCTCGAAAGGTAATGTTGACTGTGTTTTTGGGATAAGAAATGAGTACTTGTAGAAGATTACAAGATGAAGGGTACCACAGTCAATAGTGCAGCCTATTAAAAGATAAACTGAAAACAGCTATAAGGACAAAACGACGCGGATTTCTGTCAAAAGGTGTTTTGCTCCAACACGACGATGCTCGGTCGCATAGCTCGATGGAAACCAAGGCAGTAATAGAAAAACTTAGATTTGAAGTTATTGAACATCCTCCGTATTCTCCCGATCTAGCACCAAGCGATTACCATATGTTTGGAACACTTAAAAGAGATTTAGGTAGGCTGCATTTTCCGGATGATGAGAACGTGAAAAATACGGTGCATGAGTGGTTGCGCACAAAACCAAAATAATTCTTCTCCGATGGAATAGAGGCTTTGGTTGACAGATGGAAAAGGTGTATTGAGAGGCAGGGGGGCTATATAGAAAAGTGATAACATTTTTTTGTCAATTCAGTTATTAAATAAACAAATATAATCACAATCCGGATTTCATTTGAAACAGCCTCGTAGATCTCCTCTTAACATTCTCTGACAATTGTCAATTAAATTAAAGTTCAATTAGAAACTTACCTCGCGTGGACGTAGAAACGTCAATTTTGCAGTATTTTTATCAATAGCTACATTGAATTAATGTTGACCCTTTCGCTATCTTCAAGTAGCGTTAAACTTTTCGTAAATAGTGGAAAATGGACCTCTTCCCAACATTTTCCCCCAGTTCTTATTTAAATTATTGTATAACCTTTTGCAGACATTGGAAAATGGACCTTCTCCCAAAATTAACATTCAATTAGCAAGCAACATCGCGTAGATGTTGGAAAAGATATTTTCCGGTATTTTTAGTTTGCGTTTATCAATAGCACTAGATCTCCTCTTAACATTCTCCGACAGTTCTCATTTAAATTAACGTTCAATTCGAAACCTGCCTCGCGTGGACGTAGGAACGTCTATATTGCAGTATGTTTAACAATTTTTCTAAATATTTATTTTGCAGTATTTTAGAAACTGTTATCAATAGCTACCTTCAATTAGCGTTAAACTTTTCGTAGGTGGTGGACAATAGACCTCTTTCCAACGTTTTCCAATAGTTCTCGTTTAAATTAGCGTTCAAGTTTCAATATAAACGTTTAATTAACAGAGAACCTTTCACAGACATTGAAAATTAAACGTTCAATTAGCGTTCTTAGTTGGCGTTTATTAATAGCATACTTCAATAAACAATTTGCAAATTTTGAAATATACATCTCTTAAAATTATCCAACCGTTCTCGTTTAAATTAACGTTCCATTAGAAACTTACCTCGCGTGAGCGTAGAAACGTCACTTTTGCAGTACTTTTAGACATTTTTACCAATAGCTACCTTCAATTAGCGTTAAACTTTTCGTAAATAGTGGAAAATGGACCTCTTCCCAACATTTTCGGGCAATTTTCATTTACTTTAACAACATAAACTTTTAATTAGCGGTGAGCCTTCCGCAGATATTGTAAAATGGACCTCCTACTATAACAAACGTTTAATTAGCAACCACCATCGCGTAGAAATTGGCAAATAGAGTTATCAGTATTTTGAATTGGTTTCTATCAATAGCATCCATTAGTTGATATATAACATCTTCCAAATATTGGAAAATTGGCCTTCTCTTAACTTTCTCCAACGGTTCTGATTTAAATTAACGTTCAATTAGCAACTAACTCCGCGCGTGGACGTTGCAACGTCTATTTTACAGTATTTTAAGATTTCTTTTACACGACTAAACTTAAGTTAACATTGAAGTTTTGGCAGATAGTGGAAAGGACCTCCTTCCAACAGTTTAATTCAATTATTAATGGATAGTTAGCGATGACCCTTTGGTAGACGTTGAAAAAAGGACCTCCTCCAAAATTAACGCTGAATCAGTAACCAGCTTCGAGTAGACGTTGCAAAATAAGCATTTTTAGTTGAGTTTTATGAATACCAACCATTAATTTTATTAGCATTGAACATCTCGCAGATGTTGGAAAATGTACGTCCATTCAATATGTTCCAGCAATTTTCATTTAAATTAATTTTCAGTTAGTAATTAACACCGCGTAAACGTTGTGAGTTAAATTTTGCAAATTTATTTTTTTAAATTTTTCAGTAAGTACAGAAATTAACATGTAACCGCAGTAGATGTCGGAAAATAAATCCCTTCCAATTTAAGCTAGTACTTCTTATTAACATCGATCATCAGTTTTGCACTATTTGTAGACTTTGAAAGCTAAAGTTTCCAATACCTTCTGGTAACATTGATCTTCAATCTTTAATTAGCATCTAACTTCTTGAGGACGCTAGAAAGCAAACGGCAGTATAGCAGGCTTTTGATAAGTCGATATAACGATAAATGGTCATTATAACGAATTCATAGGTAGTTCATGTTGCTCGGAATACTTTCGTTCAAATTGTGTAACCAAAAAACTCAAATAAGTAGATACTTACAACCAATAAAAAATTAAAATAACGGAGCTGGAAACAAACAGCCTAAGTAAATGGGAATTGATTTTAGGGTAGTATATGATACCTTTTAACTAATATTATATAATATATATATATATATATATATATAATGTTATGTTACACTTTCGGCGGTTCGGACCCCGAACTAAGTAGTAGTTTTCTATACTTGTATAATACATGCAATCCAGAAGTACAGGAGAGACGGCTAAAGCGCTCTGTCGGGTGCTTACTTAAATAAAGATTCTGTAGAGAAAAGCAGGGAAAACGTATATTAATGTAGAAAACGACAAGTTTCCACTAGAGCGTTCAATCGCTTTTTCTCCTAAATTAATTTACCGAACTACTTTGAAAAACAGCGAGCTTGCTTTGTAACTAGTGTGGTTTTCGAAAGCAAGCTGATGGAAACGCATTTTTCCCGGAAGTTTAAAATTTGATGCGATGTTCTATCTACCCCCGTCGAATCCTTCCTCGTTATTCGCTTTCCGCTACCCCGCTCACGTTTTATTGAGTCTGTTTCCGTTTTAACTTGCCGATCTCTCGCTTTCGACATTTCTGGAACAAAACAACTTTTAATTTTCGTAATTTATTAATATCCCGGATTGCTTTCTCAGCTTGCGAATACTTTGCTCTGGTTTTTACTTTCAAGTTATTGCGACTGAGTATTTATACGCCCACGTTATCTACTTAAATTACGGCATTGTGTACATCATCTGGATGTATTAATAAGAAAGGTTTGTTTCTACACGTGTTTTGATAATATTTGTTTGTTAAACTTGCCAGCTTGAATATGTTTTGCTTTCATTTTATTAATGAAGCTATTATGAGCCATTGCACATCATCTAGATGAACGAGCGTATGTATTAATGTGTCCTCATGTGGTGTTTTTTTGGATATATTTACTCCTAATATAACTTGTGCTTGTCACATACTGTGCATTATGACAGATATATAATGGATCAATCATCAATCATCAATCATCAATGGATCAATTATATTCAACATTTTATTGATTTTTCATTTTCTAGGCGTTTTGTTCGTATTTAATTTTTATACTTGTCAACTTAACGATAATTTGATTTAATTTTATTAATTGAGCTTTATGCGCCACCGCACGTCATCTACTTTAATCAACTTATGTATTAGATTGTTTACAAGTGAGTTTGTTTAGATCTATTCGTACTTAACCTTGCTGGTGCTTATCACATCCTGTACGTCATCTCGTTTAACTGATATAAAATAATTTACGGAAGCTCAGATTTCGTCTAATTTTCTACATTTATGATTTTTCTAAAAAAGGAAAGCCTACTTTAGTAAAAAGAATTGTTTTTGTTGACCCCCGCAATTTAATAATTACGCTTAATTTAAGTTTCTGTGGTCTTAATTCGATTTGAAATTATAATTGTTCGCCAGATTGGTATTGGTATTTTGTTTGACCGATGTATGTTCTATGACAATTTATACAAATGCTTCGGTAAACGGTTGCATGCAAGTTATGGTTTATGCGTGAAGTTAACTAACAAGTATGTTTTTTAGTATGTTTTTTGATAATATTTTTTTGCCTACTTAGATATACTTTAAGTGTATTTAATAAATGAAATATTATTAGGCATCGCACGTCATCGGATTTAATCAACGCGATCCGTTTTAAAAATGATCTTGTTTACAGCTATTCGTATTTAATCTTGTGCTACCTACCAAAATAAAAATAAGGCACAAAAGCTTTGTCTCACACCAACTATTGTTTCCCACTGCTACCAACAAAATTTACTGTCGAAACGGACATAGTCAGTTAGCTCAGGGAGTAGGGGTGGTTCGCAGAATGCAATTATAAGAAGAAGGTTTTATGATACTGAGGTATGTCAAAATAAGTTGGCGCCATTATTTTGAATTCAACTTTGCGTGATCCTTGTGAAAGGGTCAAGGACAGCTCATGTGACCTACCTTGGGAAGCTTCCTTCTTGTCTACAAGTTGGTGGCAAAATATAGCCAGAGAACGAAGGTAAACAAATCAACAAATCTTAGGTGGTTATAAATACATATACTTAACAGTATCATGAATAGTACAGATACAACCACAAAATAATTGTAAACGTTACAAATCCAGACCAGGGTTGGTCTTAATACAAATTAACTATGCAAACAATCAAATAAAAAGAAGGCCGCGAAGTGTTTGTAACTGTAGCCTCGGCCGCCATTGGTATGATATTTACGGTAAAAATTAGAACGAAACTAACCACGTAAGCAGTTGCAATTGAGTTCGTTAACACAGTATCATTTTCTTAAGAATAATTCCCATCCCGCCCAACTTATCCCGGCTCAGCATATTTCGTGCTATTCACGAGTTTAACATGCCCCACCCTTGAAAAGCCCCATACTACAGACACCAAAAACACCATGGGAAAGTGCAGTACTCAGGATTCCAACCTGAGCGTCTTTGGTAGAATAACACCGAAGTCAAACGCCGCGGCCACTACTCTACCGCGGGCCCCTACACAATGTCGTATAAACCAGGTATTTGGTTGCATTCACAAACGCCAACCGAAGAGTGCGTAAGTAATCGTGAATACCCTCAATTACAACAGAAAAGAAAATCGCAGTATTTGCTGAAGAAAAAAAGAAAAATCGCTGTTTATAATCCGTACTATAACAATACTACAGCTAATCCTACCTTATTACCACCTGGGTCGAAAAAGGCTTCAAGGCTAATGTACCTGTTCGCGGTTTGGCATACCTAACGATAGCCGAAAAGAGCGGACAGTTAGGCTGACGTCGCTGGTTGCGACTGATTGGGGTTTAGTTCTGTTCAGATGATATCTTGGTGGTGCAGAAATCCTTTATCTACATGTGTGCTGAAGGTAAATCGAAATAGCAGCTATAATTTCAACGAGAATAAAAGGTTGACGGACAGGTCGAGGCTTCCTACCAAATGTATACTTGGAACGACGAAAAATATACAGAGAGGAGCGAACAACAAGAACATCAGAAGCAGTAGATGGATGAATGGATGGACGGTATGGATGACATAAGCGATTACGATATCAATAACGGTACACAGCGAGTACTGTGGATTGCAAGCTTTTTAGCACGTTTGAAGAAAAACAGGTAGCGGCCAATTTTATCCGTAAAAACGAAGAAGGAAACCATATGGTAATGCTAATTGTAGTGTTGGTTTTCATGCACACACAACATCCAACTTAAGATGTCGACGATAAACTATAATGAACACATCAACTAAGCCGCGTTTTTTCTCTTCATAACTACACAACCGTATCCTTATAGGGTTAATCCCAGACTGAACTGGCGTCTGACCCGCGCGGATCAACGGTTTCGAAAACGAAAATTCTACGAATTAAGGTACTGTGAAAATAAACGCACGTTACATCTGCTTGTGCTTATCACACACTGTACGTCATCTCGTTTAACCAACGGAGAAGAATCTACGATAACTCAAATTTTGCTTAATTTGCTACATTTATATTTTTTTTGAAAAAGAAAAGTCTACGATTGTGAAAATTATTGTTGCATCCGTAATTTGATAATTACGCTTAATTGAAGTTTTTGCGGTCTTAATTGGATGAGTTGGTTATTTGATCGATGTATGTTCAATAACAATTTATACAAGTTCTGTAATAAATGAAACTATTATGAGCCATCGCAGGTCATCTACTTTAATGTATTTATTGCCGTGTTCCGTTTTAAAAGTGATATTGTTTAGAGCTATTCATATTTAATCTTATGGTACCTACCAAAATAAAATTAAAAAGCAAAATAATTGCCTCACACCAAGCTACTGTTTCCGACAGCAGGCAGCAAAATTTACCGTCGAAACGGGCACAGTCAGCTAGAGCTTTGGGTGTAGGTGTGGTTCGCGTAATGCATATATAAGAAGGTTTTATAATACTGTGTACGGGGTATGTCAAAATAAGTTAGCGCCATTCTTTCGAATTGAACTTTGCGTGATCCTTGTGAAAGGGTCAAGGATCGACAGCGAATGTGATCTACTTTGGGTTTGAAGAAAACAGGTAGCGGCCAATTTAATCCGTAAAAACGAAAAAGGAAACCATACGGTTATGCTAATTGATTTTGATGCACACACAAAATCCAACCTAAGATGTCTACGATAAACTATGTTTAACACCAGATCAACAAAGCTATTCCCAAATATTTTCTTCTTAATTACACAATCGGGTTAATCTCAGACTGAACTGCCGCCTGCACCACACAGGCCAACGGCTTCGAAAACGAAAATGTTACGAGTTAAGACACTGCGGTACGCTTGACGAGCACTGTATTGTTAAAATCTCACATCGCGGAAAAATAAGCGAAAGTTACACTTGCTTCCGGAATTTAGGGAAACTCCAATTTCGCCTAATTTTCTACATTTATGATTTTTCTGAAAAAGAATAACCTACGCTGTGAAAATTATTATTATTGTTGCGACTTAATTAAATAATTAAACTTAATTTAAATTTTAGCGGTCTTAACTCGATATTAAATTATGATTGTTCGACACATGGGTTGGTTGTTTGACCGATGTATGTACAATGACAATTTATACAAGAGGTTCAGTAAATGCTTGCATTATTTGGGATTGAGTTGATGCGTGAGTATAACCAGCAAGTATTTTTGTTTGTAGGTTTTTCGATAATATCTGTTTGATATACTTGCCTACTTAGATATATTGTGATTGTATTTAATAAATGAAACTATTGTGAAGCATCGCACGTCATCTACTTTAATCAACGTATGTTTACCGTGTTCCATTTTACAAGTGACGTTGTTTAGAGCTATGCGTACTTAATCTTGCTGCTGTTTATTACGTCATGTACGTCATTTCGTTTAAGTAATAGAGAACGATGACTCAAATTTAGTCTAATATTCTAAATTTATGATTTTTCTGAAATAGAAAAGCCTACTCTAGTAAAAATTATTGTTTTTGCTCCTTCCGTAATTTAATTAGTTTCTGCAGTCTTAATTTGATATTAAGTAATTTTTGATAATATTTGTTTGATATACCTACTTAGATATGTTTTGCTTGTATTTACTAAATGGCACTATTTTGAGGCTTCGCACGTCATCTACTTTAATCAGCGTATGTATTAGAGTGATCTATTTAACAAGTGACGTTGTTTAGGTATTCGTACTTAAACTTGCTGTTGCATATCACATCCTGTATGTCATCTCGTTTAATTAATAGAGAAGAACCCACGGTACTCAAATTTTGTCCAGTTTTCTAAATTTATTATTCTTCTGAAAAAGAAAGCCTACTCTTGAAAAAATTATTGTATTAGTTGCCTCCGTAAATTGCGGATTTAAGTTTCCGCAGTCTTATTTCGATTTGAAATTGTTCCCCAGATAGGTATTCGTTTGACCGATGTATGTTCAATGACAATTTATGCAAGTGCTTCAATAAACGCTTGCTTTAATCGAGCATCCTATTTTTCATTTATTTCCTGCGTAAACGTGCTTCTGCTTATCATATCCTGTGAGTCATCCCATTGAAGTAATAAACATGATTAAAATTTAGAATTATATTCTATTTATATATGATATAAAAAATGTAAAAGAAGCCCACTCTAGTAAAAATTATTATTTTTGTCGCCCCCATAATTTAGTAATTAGAATTTAAATTAGTTTTCCGCAGACTAAATTCGATTGTATATTATAAATGCTCGTCAAATGGGGAGTTCGTTTGACCAACGTACGCTCGATGGCAATTTATGCAAGTGCTTTGGTAAATTGCTGCGTTATTCGGTTAATGCCTGAGGTTATCTAACAGGTTTGAGTAGGTTATCGAATTATTGCAGTCAAACTCAATTAACATTTGATGGAACTGATAACCTATTTCTCCCTAATTGCATCCAATACCCGTTCTAGTTGCTCCCAAAAGGAACACAATTTTTGTTACTTCTGTGTTAATTCTATTACCCAGGAAAATGATAAATTGCTTTCCATTGACTGGATAACCTTCATAATGCCAATGTATCATAATGTGTTTTCACGAGGTGTACAGGCATAACGATTAGGTTTAAAATGATATGCATTTGGTTGAAATCTAGCGCAGTATCGAGCACGTCTGGGAGACCAACGTGAATTGCTAGACAATTATTACAAGCAACAGGTGACCTACAAAATAATACCATTTTTTGACCTACTTCCACCGTAATGCCTTTGTAGATACAGATACACATTTATTGTAACATTTCCAGTTACTATTTTGCGCCGATGCCTTTTCGAAAGGTCATAGTTGAACTGTTGTGCAAACACGGGAAAAGTAGAAACTCGCAGGTTATCGGAGTTGTAATCCCTCGTGATCAGATAACGGATAAAGTATAATCCAGTAGTGTTCTTTCTGGGAATTGCTGTGTTCATTAAACGGCAAAATCAGGCCGTATATTACCAAACGCGGATTTTTGACGTTGATTAAAATCCAGTATCGAGCCGACCTAGAGGAGGTTACCAGCTCTCCTGGGGGTGAAATAGTGGAGGCAAATTGATTCTCATTACCAAACCAATCCAATCTGCTGGAGAAGATTGGGAGAACGGCAGTATCAGAAAAGCTCAATTCAAAGTAGAGATATTCGTGACTGTTTTTGACACACACTGTATTTAACGAATAAACAAACAATGTTTTATCATCAAAATTATTATTTATTTAAAAATGGCCTATTATTTGCTTTGTAAATCAATGTATTTATGTTTTTAATATGCTGGAATATTAAATATGGCCTTATTATTAAAATTAGCTGAACGCCTAGACTACGCTCTACGCTTGGTTTACAAGTTTGTTCGAACATAATATTAAACAAGTTCGCTGGAGCTCCGATACACTTTTAACAACACATGTTTCGCTGTGCGGACAATTTAATTATTTTGTAATGGGACATCCTATATGTTTGCGTCCTTCTGATTGATCCTTGCTATGTTTTTATCGGAACTTCTTGTAGATGGTAAATCTGTGTAATCCTGGAGTTGTTCTGTTATTTGTTTTTTATTTTACTGGAACACTTTTATGCATTCCTTTGACTGTTTGTTTTGTTATTAGAATACCATTTTTTAGAAAGTAGACAATGTATTTTAAGGAGTAAAATGTCCAACATAATATTTCTAAACACGGTGCTCAAAATCTCATTATCGTATACAATTTTTCAGTTTTACCACGTGTAAAGTGGAGTTCGAATGATGGAATACCTAGTCTAGTAGTTTTAACATTATTGTTTTGAATAGGGTGCGAAAAATAACGTTTTATATAGTTTCTCACTTATCAGAGACTACAAAATGAATTTTCAAAAATGTGCTATATATACGGGAGATTTTTGAATAACTTTCATGGGAAAGTTTATTTTGTTAGTTGATTAATAGTGATTGTTAATTTACTTGAATAGTATATTTAAAATCACAGTGATCGTATCAACGTTTATCCTTCAACAGGTATCAAAACTGTTTAAACAGAACTGCAGTGTATCACTATTAAAATTAACAGTTTTACAATGACCTCTAGCTAATTCTAATAGCTTGCAATATTTGCTGATATTTATTATTGTTTAATATTTTATGAACGGTATGCTCAAATTAAGAACATCATCAAATTGGTTGTATTTTATACTATTGCTTCAATTATAATTCACCATCTCACAGATATTGCAAAATAAACCTCTTGTTAACAGTTCTCATTTAAACCATAATTAGTTCTTATTTAAATTAGCTTTCAACCAACAACTAACCCAACTTGTTGAGTTGCACGAAATTTTGCTACCATTTTCTTATAATTTTTATTAAAATCAGCCTGGCCTCCTCCAGATATGGAAAACATTTATAATATGAAGTACATCGTTTACTTTGCTTCCGTAGTTCTTGAATTGTCAGAAACCGTATGAGATGTATATTTTACTAATTCGAAATAACACAAGGTTTATTTTTATTAAACAGTAAGTAATAATTGTGTATTTCGTGCTGACGTCTAATATTTTAATTTTAAACAAACTTTAGTAGTAATTTTTCAGTACTGTATTTTGTTTTGAATATGCTAGAAGTTTACCACTACATTGTTGTTTTAGACTCAACAGCTTTTATGTCTATTTACATTTTAATATGATAATATTTTCAAATACCAACGTAATATCAATTAAATTACCTGTTTCTGAATGCAGACAAATTAAAGTTGAAATTTTCAAAATATAGTAAATGCTTTTATTTATAACATAATACGCTCTCTAAAGAAGCTTTCGGTTTAAATTAAAGTATCCCAAAAGCCTCTCTGCTGAAAGCTAGAGTCATTCCTTGAACACAATGTGAGAGTTGTGGTGAACATCGCGCGGTTGAAAGCCGCATTATATAATGCTTCAGTTTAATAATCACTTTTTTACTGACTTTGGATTCGAATTCGAAGGTTATCGCCTTATATGCGAGTGCCCTAACTACCCACTTTTATTTCCAGTTCCAGATTGTTTAAAAATAATAGTTTAGACCTATGAAATTCCCGTACTGGAAACTAAAAAAGTTTGACGAGTAAACTTAGAACTGAGCGAAGTCGCCTTTTACACAAACTAACAATAAAAGAATTTTTTCAATGGCCAGTTTGGGCAAATCCGACTCTGTTTGCTGTAGGAATAATAAATCCAATTGTCTTAATATTCATTTTGATAGCTTCAAGGTGAATTTTCTTGTAACTTGACAGCCAATGCTAGTCGTGCCGCAGGTAAACATCAATCAATAGCTGTCCATTATTAATAAACGTCAACACAAACTGGGTAGAATGGGATCAAGAAAAAATTAGGTTAATCATTTATCTGTAATGATAAAAGGGGCCAATTATACCGATAAACTTTATGAAACGCAAAATGCGAGGGCGCGTAGGAAATTATATAGAACGTCAATATTAATATTTAATTTCTGTGAGGTGATGGTTTACTAAGTTTGTTCTATTCAGCTTAATTTTAAACCTTCCAACGTTGTGTAAATCAATGCGCAAACAATGTGAAAAATTATAGGGTAAGTAGAGAAAATACATGTAGCATGGGACTACAAATGAGCAGCGCTCGTTCAAAAAGAGACTTGTTTAGCTTAAGTAGTTATGGGAAAATCCTGGAGAACCGTTTAGGGTTACATTACAGGTTTAAGGCCTTCAATTAACATTGAAACTTGACCAACAATTGACGATTGTCTAAATAATTTTTTAAATTATTTATTACTCAAGAATCACTTTTAATTAATCGGATGTATCTGTTGCCCATGGATTCTATGAAGTCCTATCTGTTTTTGTTTGAAGACTGAATATAGACAGTTACCGTTATTTGAAAAATGATATTATTTCATTTGTTAATTGTTTCTTGTCTTACTTTGTTGAAATTCATATTTATATTTTAATAATAATAATAATAGACTCAATTTTAGATGTAATAATTATATAGACTTTTAAACACTATTTATAGAAAACATACATAAACAGATATCATAGTACCACAGGGCTCATGTCACCATAAAACACATAAATTACCAGCTTATAGGTCATTGATACATAGAGGTCCAACAGTTTCTCTAAGTAAGATTGATTACACCAAAAAGATTTCAATTTTACACAAATTGCACACAGTAATGGATACAGCACAAAACTGATACACACTAACCAAAAAGAAAAAGTATAAATTAGCAATTCAAAGAATATATTCAAAAGACCACTCTAAAAATGTTAAACATATTTCAACTAGAATAAGTAAGTACATTTAATGTAATTCATAAAACAACAAAAAACATTTTCACCTTATTCAACTTAACAACATTTACAACATTTACAAATTGAACTGTTCACAATGTAATTATCTATACTTAGGCCAAACAACTAGAAATTTTGAGACCAGATACAAAGAACACATACGCTCATACAAATACAAACACCCAGAAAAATCTAACTACGCTAAACACTTACGGGGTCGTACAAATATATAACGGGATTGATCAAATACAAAGCATGTGAGGTAGCCATAGGTGTAAATACCTCTAGCGTCCTTCAAAGTAATCTCCCTCGACTTCTACTCACGGTTGACGTAGGCGATACAAGTCGGGGAAAGCCTACTTAAACTTGTCGCGAGGAAGTGCGTCTTCCACGTCGTCAAAGCGCCTTCCCTTGAGGGTCAATTTCAGCTGACGAAACAGCATGAAGTCCGCTGGAGACAGATCCGGCGAATGGGGAGAATGTTCTAAGACTGGGACATTTCTCGTCGTCAAAAACGTCTTCATCATCAAGGCAGAATGCACAGGGGCATTGTCGTGTAAAAGGTGTCACTTGCCGGAGGCTGCCAAATGCGGTCGCATACGTCGAATGCATTTTAGTAAACGCGTCATGACGCCCTTGTAGTACAGGCTAGTGACGGTGACACCCGGTGGCACAAATTCTTTGTGAATGATGCCTTGACTGTCGAAGAAAGTGTTCAGCATGGTCTTCACTTTCGATTTTTGGAGACGGAATTTCTTTGGCCTGGGAGACGTCTTCGATCGCCATTCCATGCATTGTCTCTTGCTATCTGAATAGTAGGGGAGACCGTGGCACGGGGGACCTGCGGGGCGAAGAGGACCGGGTTGTTTCCTACGGTAATACTAGCGACACCTCGTAATGCTATTAGCAGAGTAAAGAATAGTGCACCTGCAGCTTGCAGACAGGACGCCGAACGGTTGGCGCGTGATTTTGGTGCTAATAATAATTTTTTATCGTATTCGAGGTAAGTGATGTAATTTTTTATGCATGTTATTTAGTCCCTGATTTTTTTATTTTGCTGTCCTTTTTAAATCTATTAGTATCTGCTTTTAGCCCTAACATTCAGCTACCTTGCATGCACATCGAAAGCTACATAACCTTTAAGCACTCCCTTGTAGTCGTTTCCAGAATTCTTGAATGTGGAACGGGGCGAAAAGGTCCTCTTCGCCCAGGAAGTGGTCCCTTGTGCCCCCTTTCAACGGTTTTCGTTTTCTTACAGATGGTGAGATCTTACAAGAAAAAGAATAACGTTCTCTGGACAGCTTCAGACATGTCCAAAGCACTTGATAAAATACATTCAAACCAATTGTCGATTAGGAAAGCAAGTGTCATTTAGGCGTCTGAAAAATCCAGAGGTTGCAATGGAGCCTCGAATTGATCACTATAAAACAGTTTTTACGCCAGATCAAGAAGCAACACTAGTTCGTCATATTCTTGATTTAGAAAAGCGTTTCTATGGCATTACTGCTATCGATTGTCGTAGGTTGGCATTTGAACTTGCCGAAAGACTGAATATTTCTCACCCGTTCAAAAAGGAAAAAAAAATGGCCGGCCCTGACTGGTTCGCTGGTTTCAAAAAACGCCATGATGAGTTGTCCATACGTACACCCGAGGCCACAAGTATTGCCAGAGCAGTTGGATTCAATAAACCACAAGTTTCACGTTTTTTTTCAATCCTGGAAACTACTTTAAAGAAACATACAATTGGTGCCGCACAAATATACAACATAGATGAATGTGGCTTCAATACCGTTCCTGTTCCCAGAAAAATTATTGGGCAGAAGGGAAAAAAACAAGTTGGCCGAATTGTCAGCAATGAAAGAGGTTTTAACACCACGGCTATCTGCGGTATTTCTGCATCCGGTCATTACATTCCTCCTATGTTTCTGTTTGCCAGGAAGCGAATGAATCCGCAGCTGATGCATGATGCTCCGGCTGGCTCTGTTGGTTATGCAAACACCTCAGGCTGGATGGATTCCGAACATTTTATGATATTTGGATCATTTCATCAGTTTTGCAAAACCTTCAGAAGACAAAAAGATTATTTTAATCATAGACAATCACAACAGTCATCGGTCACTAGACGCTATTGTTAAAGCCAAAGATAACAACATCATAATGATTTCTCTTCCTCCACATACGAGTCATCGACTCCAGCCTTTAGGCTGCTGTGTCTACGGTCCACTAAAGGCTCAGTATGCGAGGGAATGTGACATGTGGCATACCAGCAACCCAGGTCAAAGAATTACGATTTATGAGGTCGTTGGTTTATTTTCAAAGGCTTTTTCCAAAGTTGCCTCAATAGGAAAAGCCGTGAAGGGATTTCAGGTCACTGGAATACATCCATTTGATAGCGAGATTTTTTCAGAAAGCGATTTTCTTCCATCCCAGGTCCCTGAAAACGAAAATTCGATTGTTACTAACGAGGAAATACAAAATGAAGACGTTCATGAGAGAATGAGGGCTAACATAGTAACACCAGTTAATTTTGAACAAGATGTAGTTCCCGGTTGCAGCTGGATGGAAGCTGATCTTACTACAGATAAACAAGCTACCAATGCTTTGGAAAAGTGACCAGAAACTTTTGAAAAATCACTTCTGTTAGTCTTGCCAAAGCCGGTGGCCATCAAGAAAAGAAACTCGAACCGAATTCACAAAACTCAACGGTCTGAAGAATTGACGAGCACGCCTTTTAAGGATGACCTTGAAAATAAGGTAAAGGAAAAATCTGAGAAACAGAAACAAATAAAAAGGAAAATGGGTGATTTGCAGAAACCAGAAAAAGGAGTAAAACAAAAGAAGACAACACAAACGAAGAGAAAAATTGGAGTTTTGCAGAAATCAGAAAAAGACTGCAAACAAAAGAAGATACAAGCAGTCGAAGAACAAAGTTCAGACAGTGATAATGAAGAAGCTGCATTATGCATTTATTGCTTAAGCAAGTATTGCGAATCTAAGCCTGGTGAAGGTTGGATTAAGTGTAGAGTTTGTGAGAAATGGGCCCACGATGAATGTGCGGGTGTCTCAGATGACGATGACGATTTTTCGTGTATTTTGTGCAAGTAACTTAATAATTTAAAATGAATAACCTTAAGTTTTATATTTGCAGAACGGTGTTTATTTGGAAAAATAATTTTATTTATGTTTTTCTTTAGGTATTTGCTTTTTATGTAGTCGAAGGCTATTATTATATGTTATTAAATGTTATTTATTTTTGATTTTTAAATAAAAGTAACTGATGACGCCTTAAAAGTAAAATAGTATTACTACTCCAGCTCACCCCTTCAAAAACAACTACTGGCCCCTTTCGCCCCAGCCCCTGGTCCCATACTCCGGGGCGAATAGGACCGTGTGAGATGGGTCATTTTTTACCTGATTGTGAAGTAATGTCTTACCAAAAGGTAGGGAAACATAGTGTTACATTTCGGTTACATGCAATTTTAAATTAAGCTATATAAATAGTGAAGGGGGGGGGCCTAGAACGTTAAGAAGTCCTCTGTGCCCCAGTCTCCCCTACTGGAAGCATCACGACTCGTCACCAGTAACAACTGAATCCAGAAAATTTGGCTCACCGTTGGCTCTTGCAATGAAGTCGCGGGAGGTGATAACTCGATGCGCTTTTTGCTCAGCGGCATTCGTTCTAGGTGTCCATACCAGATAAGCTGTCTTTTAGATTCTATGGTATTGATTATGGTACCATCTACCTCCATGCTCTGCTGCTACTAAGCCTTAACACCGCCTGCACATAGTTTTTCTTATAGTGTCTGCAACTCTCTACCGCAGTAGTTATCTTGTCTAAATGAATAACTTTATCTTGTTGGCTTCTAAACAGCTTTTAACGAATTTATACAAACAGCAACACGAAGCTTTTAGATAGGGTTTTTTATTGACAAGACTTAACATTAACCATACCATAATCCTTTTCTAGGGCGTTTATTTCCGTAAAACACGTACAGGTGGTACACAAATTCTGTTATTGTGCTGATTTCTAATTATCGTCAAATTTATTTTTACCCTAAAATACAACGGCTAAAGCTTCTACCATTGCATTATCATACTCCTTATACTTTAAGATGTCGGGCCTTCCATCCATTTCTGGATGTTTTTCCTATTTTGCCTCTTTACTACGTGCACGGTTTTCCCTTTTTGCTCTAATATATTCTTGAATAGTGTCCATCTACGTTAATCTGCGCTTGCGCTGTCCTTGCTTTCCTTCTGTTCTTACTTCCGTTGATTGTTTTGGCAGTCTTTCGACTTTCATTCGAACCACATGTCCATACCATCTCAGCTGTTTTCTTTTCGTATTGGTTCTACTAGAAGATTTTCTGCAAGTACATTCTTTTGTTACTATGATTCTTCTTAGGTACCGCATTTCTGCTGCTGCAGTTTTACATTTTTTTGTCCTGGAGCGGAAAACTTTCTGCTGAGTATGTTAAAGTTAGTACATAGATTGAGCTGTATAGATGCGATTTTGACCTTTTCTTAGTTATTTTTATTTGTTAATGTATTGTTAATTTGGTGGTACACTCGTGGTGAATTTGTGATTCGATTTCCTAACTTTTGCTCAACTGTTCCTTCATTATTTTTTATAACCCTTAAGTATTTGTATGCGCCTATCACTTCTAACCCTTGTTGTTCCCACTTTATATTTATGGTCTCATCTTATTCGTGTTTAAGTATTTATTTTCATGACTCTGTCTTTATCAGCGTTAACCAACGTTCTTACCATGCGTCTTTTATTGTTGCGTTTGTTTACTGTAATTTGTATCTTCCTAGTACTATCCGCTATGAGGACTGTATCATCTGCAGATTCCAAGATTTTAAATATTTACTGCTCTCATGTTCCAGTACCCTAATTTTGTATTAAGAGTATTCTCCTTACTAGTTTTGATTATGTAGTCCATCACTATTACGAATAACAGATGACTAAGTGAGCCTAAAATACCTTGGACGCTCATTGCACCAACAATTCTGTTTCACAAGTACTTAATGTTGAAACTCGCCTATTGCCAATAATATATACCAATCGTGCGATATTTTGGTCACGTTTCGCGCAAAACAGATTCCCTAGAAAGATCAATTGTACAAGAAAAGGGAGATGGGCGTAAGCAGATGGATAGATTAGTGAAAAAGAGGAATGGACGTAGCTTACATGAGGCGACACGCCTTTCTGAAGATCGAACTAACTGGGCAGCAACAGTCTCATCTATTATATCATGATGTCACCATACCATCTCGTAGGCTCAAGGATTGAGGAGGAAGATGTGAGTCTTCCTGCTTAATGTCTCTTTCGATGCTTATTACTTCCTTTGTTCCTTCATTTATTGGGGGTTCTGCTTCTTCTATTGATTTCCATAAACTGGAGTGAAGCTTTAAGTTGGGATAGTTTTGTTTCTATGGCGACTTTGCCATATCCTTCTTCTAGGGTTATTCTGGCCACTCCATCATATCATTTCTGGGGTACATCTGGCGACTCCACCATATCCTTCTTTTAGGGTTCGTCTGGTGACTCAGCCATCACCTCCTTATAGGGTATTTCTGTTGCTTAAGCTTAACACCAATCGCATTGTATTCCTCTTGCAGGGCCTGCAACTCTATAAAACAGCATTTGTAGGTCGTAAATGAATTAGTTCCAAAGAATAGCCGAAATATTTTTACGTTAGTGTATTTCGATTGCTAAGATTCAATACCCCTGCCAAGCTTTTTTATGTAGTTATATTTCTACCTTGAAGGTTTAACACCGAATCCACCATATCCACCTTACCGACCTTATAGGTTCATATAATTGGTGGTGACAAGTTCAGCTAAAGTAGATATTAGAAAATCACAAAAAATTGTTTGCAGCCAGCCCTTTTGCATTAAGTGCTTCAATTAATATCAGAAGTCAACCAATAATTAATGTTTTTGTTGGAGTAATTAGTTTTTTGAATTATTTATAACTGAAAATGCATAATTAATTAACTGACTCACGTGTCTGTTGTGCATGAATTCTATGAATTCGTCCTGTTTTTGTTGGAATACTCAATAGACAACTACCTTTATTTGAAAAATATTATTATTTAACTTAATAATGACTCTTTTTTAAAAGTTTTATTAGGAGAAGCCGCTACAGTTACTTCAAAATTACTTACAGCATAAAAATGACAGAAACTTCTCCTTGATACAACCCTCTAGAAAATGACTTTTTAGGTTATGTGGAGAAAGTAAGAATCATTAAAATACAAGCAAGCATTCAACTTGTATTGAAATTACGTATTTAAAGTCTTAAACATTATATAGGGTGTTTCAGAAAAACTTTCTGATACTTAAAGAGCATATAGAATTAATTAAATAAGCTAAAAAGTCAATAGATTGTAATATATACCCCTACACAGTTATAGGCCTAGAGGGCATGTGTTGTATAGACTTTCTAACTTATTTTGATGAGGTCTATATGACCGAAATGATTGGAACACCCTGTATAGGACATGAATAGTTTTGAACGACTTCGTATTTTTGCTTTGAAATTACCATGGGACTTGTACGGATATCAGTAGTTATGAGTTCAGATTTCGTCGTAAATCAATGAAAATGTTCTAATACGAATTAAAACCCAATTTTCCACAACATAAACATGTCCGTATTTGAATTACCTCTGCTTAAATAAAGTCAAAACAAAGGCCCAAAACGTAAGTTAAACGTATGATATATAATTGAGGTTAGGTAACTAAATTTCATTGTCGACTACTGCCATTCGATGAACTGGTATTGCAAAAGGCAAAAGATCTAATACTACGTGTAAAATAGTAGGAAAAAACTGCAAATATTTAATTCCACACGGTTTTAGCAGTGTTTACATTTCTGAGCTTGCCTTGAGGATGAAATCAACAGGAAGAAGTGTTATTTCTGAAAATTAGCTTCATAACAAACCGGGGTAATAATCTTATAATATAAATAAACATTTATCACTATTAATTTTCCCCACAAGATACTTTTAACGGAATTAAAACAAACTATTTGAAGATATTATATTTACATTTTTAGAACCGTGGGTTTTGTGCAGATTTAAGTGAGACATGCAAAAGGTTAATTCAGTTAGGAGTTGGAAATATTAACATCCACACATAAACGAAGGGAAATTCCCTGGTGTTTAGCCGCCTTGCGTTGTTTTACCGATAAAACCTGAAGCATAAAAGACAATTCGCGGAACCAGACCCACCTTGGCGAATTTCCTTTAGAATGTGGCTGCTTTGACGCCCCGCTTCAACAGGCTTTCCTTTCCGCCTTTGCCTTTTGTTGGGATTCTTGGAATTTTTATTGTACCTGAAAATTGAATTTATTTTCGGATTTTATCCAGGAAAATGTTTGCCATTGTTAAGCTTGGAAAATTCATTAACGTGTTAAGTTACACATTTTATATGTGATTGTTAATACATAAAGTGTTTATAGACCTGTACTGTTAATATAATTATATTTTCATTTTTACGGCAACAAAGCTGGCACTTTGTACATATTACAAAATGTGTTGGCCGGCATTACAATTACAAGACTCTTCCCGTATTTGTAGCTCCACGGGACAGCAGTTACTTGTAAATGAATTAATTTATTTTGCTGTAGCTGTTAAACTTCAATGATAGTCGTTATTTTTAAAACAGAACATCGTCACAACCCCGTTTGTACAGGTTGACCAATATAGCTCAAACACTGGCCGCAAATTACGCATAATCAAGGTGAAGTAGAGACAGAACTTATTCTAAACTTGAACTCTACGCTTGCAATATCGGTACACTCTGAGAAATAGGCTATGAGTTTAACCAATGCATTCTAACTACAGCTACCGCACCGAAAGAGATTTCATCTCACGACATCATTGGTCTCTCTTCCTACTCTACGCATGTCATGGCTTCAGCTGACTTGGTTGGTCTCGTTTTCTTACTGCGTTCATTTAACACTTGACTTTACTATACTTGACGGTACGGGGCTACACGGTGAACAGTGCCCGGCCGATAACCATATTAGACTTTGCGTCATTCACTGAGAGTTTAGATTCTATTCTTACTACTGACTAAAAATTCATTTCGGATTAGAAACTAAAATCTTCCGCTTTGTATGCCCTAATCGCTTAACCATGAAATTATATAAAAAACAAGTTCTAATTTCCGTTTACTGTTTTGAATTATTTAAATATCATTTAACTCGATGAATATTTTCTATATGGAAAAGCAGTATGACCAGTAGGGTTAGACTTGGCGAAATCATCTATTACACGAAGTAAGAAATAAAAATATTTTTTTAAAGATCTCCTGTGTGTTTAAGCAATTTCAAATGCAATTTACTTAATATTTATTTTGAAAGCTTCGGGTCAATTCGATGAATTACTTTACTGCGTTGCCCTCTCAGTGGCTTCTAATTTATTTTTCTAGGGGTAATACAGATTTTATTAATACAGCTTTGCTACTAAGGCTTAACATAGACTTGACCAGCTTCCTCATCTACAGTCTGCAACTCTTTACCATAGTATTTATCTTGTGTACATGAATTATTTTATTACGTTAACGTGTTAATAGCTTCTAATTTAATTTTCCAAAGCGTAATCCGAATCAGGTGTTTTGTTACTAAGGCTTAACACCGACCTTATCTAGGTCCTTCTTCTGGGGTGTGTTACTTGGTACCATTGTAGTTATCTTGTGCACATTTTATTGTTATGGCTGAACTCCGACTCTACCGTATTCTTCTAAGTTCTATAAGACAATAAAATAGCATCTGAACGTGGTAAATGGATACATTTAATGTGTTGATGTTTAGATGATTGCCGATTTGTGATTTTCAAAGAATACCCTGGAATAGTTTTCACTAAGGCTTAACACCGACCACATCGTATCATCTATAAAACATATGTAGGTCGTAAAAAATTATTACCAAATAATACCCGAAATATTTTTTTTTACTTTAGGGTATTTCTATTGCTAAGGCTCAACACCCGCCCCGAACTTTATTTACGTAGTGATATTTCTGCTTTATTTTTTATTATAATGAATTATATCTAATTTCTAAATTATAATTTTGAAAGGATTACAGGAACCGTTTTTATAGGGACCTCGGTGGAGCAGTGCAGATACGCGCTGTTACTCGAGGTCACAGTGAAATATGATCCGATCGGCTGGGCATTCGAACCTCAGCTGAGGTGACCGTATTTCACTTAGTTAAGTTTAGGGTGCAAGCTGCATAAATGGTTAGTGTGTAAGGGACGCCCCCAGCCCCCTGAAGTAATGCGAAAAGCGGTTCCGGGGGGGGGGGGCGGTAGCATGAATGAATAAAAAAAAAGGAACCTTTTTATGAAAGGGTAATTTCTGATTTGAAGGCTTAACATCAATCCTATTATGTCCCACATTCGAACCTTGCAGGTTCGTATAAGAGCTTTTTCCTGTAGCGCATGCCATTTTTTATTATATTGGATTATAGCTACATTCTAAATTTTAATACCAGGCTTGACACCGATCCTATTATATCCCAGGCTTGACACCGATCCTATTATGTCCCACTTTGCAATCTTGCAGGTTCGTATACGAGCTTCTACATGTAGTACATGACAATTTTTATTATAATGTGTTATAACCCGTTTCTGAATTATAATTTTCGAAGGATTACAGAAATCTTCTTTATATAGAGATAATTTCTGGTTTGAAGGCTTAACGCCGATCCTATTATGTTCCACTTTCGAACCTTGCAGTTTCGTATACAAACTTCTGCCTGTAGCAGCACATGACATCTTTTATTTTAATGAATTATAACCAATTTCTAAATTATAATTTTCTAAGGATTACAATAACCTTTTTTAAGTAAAAGTAATTTCTGGTTTGAAGGTTTAACACCGATCCTATTATATCCCAGGCTTGACACAGATCCTATTATATCCCACTTTCCAAACTTGCAGGTTCGTATACGAGCTTCTACATGTAGCACATGACATCTTTCATTATAATGAATTATAACCAATTTCTAAATTATAATTTTCGAAGGATTACAGCAACCTTCTTTATGTAGAGATAATTTCTGGTTTGAAGGCTTAACGCCGATCCTATTATGTCCCACTTTCGAACTTTGCAGGTTCGTATACCAGCTTTTGCCTGTAGCACATGACATTTTGTATTATAATGAATTATAACTAGTTCTTAAATTATAATTTTCGAATGATTACAAAAACCTTCTTTATGTAAAAGTAGTTTCTGGTTTGAAGGCGATCCTATTATGTTCCACTTTCGAACCTTGCAGGTTCGTATACGAACTATTGCCTGTAGCACATGATATTTTTTATTATATTGCATTATATCTAGTTTCTAAATTATAATTTTTAAAGGATTACATAAACCTTCTTTATGAAAAGGTAATTTCTGATTTGAAGGCTTAACATCAATCCTATTATGTTCCACTTTCGAACCTTGCAGGTTCGTATAAAAGCTTTTGTCTGTAGCACATGACAATTTTTATTATAATGAATTATAACCAGTTTCTAAATTATAATTTTCAAGGGATTACAGAAACCTTCTTTATGAAAGGGTAATTTCTGATTTGAAGTCTTAACGGCGATCCTATTATGTCCCACTTTCGAACCTTGCCGTTTCGTATAAGAGCTTTTGCCTGTAGCACGTGACAATTTTTATTATAATGACTAGTTTCTATATTATAATTTTCAAAGGATTACAGGAACCTTCTTTATGAAAGGGTAATTTCTGATTTGAAGGCGTCACATCGATGTGATCATGTTGTGGACCTTATAGACTTCTATAATAGGTTTTGCTTTTAATAGAAGTTTTATAGAAACTTGTGAGAAGCGATATTATAACAACCTGCAGGGTATTTCGTTTAAAAAAGAAAACATTCAGAGGAATGTAATAACATAACATGTAAAAATAATTGACAACAGATCCTCTCTTTTCTTTATTTCTTGCCCTAAGTAGTAAGATTTTAGGCACCTTTGTTTGTTAAATATACATTTTAAATCTTCATATGGCTTTATTTATTATTTATTTAGAAAAACTTTCATGCAAAGTGTACGGAGTAGCCTACGGATTCAGTTAATATTGTTTTATTTCGTGCCAAGTATAGCTCATTTTGTTTATTCGTCAGGTGTTTACATAGAAAAACTATTCTCTTTGGTGTGATGTAAACACCTAGTTAATTATTATACACCTCCCACAGCAGACAATAAAACAGTTTTATTTGAAGCTGTTTGATTAGGTAATTAAAAGATGAGTTCTACCTAAACACATGCTTTAATTTAAACATCATTAAAAGCTTTTACCAATTTGTTGTTTAGTAGTAAATATCACATGCATATAATAAAATTGAAGTTACATTTTTGCGTTGAATTCACCTACAACTGTATGTACTCTATATCTAGACTCTGAATGTGTCATATAAAATCATATTTTAATTTTATCTAAATCAGCCTAGGCTAAGGCAAAAAAATATGAACCAAAAAGAAAATGTTTACAATTTTTTAAAACCTACTGACCCAATTGTTTTAAAATACTATTAAGGATTAATTAACTTTTCAATTAAGCAGGGAAGCTCCCTTACTTACGAGTTGAAGCTTCTGCATACAGAAACCTACAAATTAAAATAAAGCTACGTTCAGGTACAAGAAATTCAATAAAACTTTGAATTGTATGTTTTCTGGATTTCATCATTTAATTAGTTAATTAATGAATTAATTAATTAACGTGTCCTGTCTACTTCAGGATTGTGCTAATACAGCAGATTTTTGTGATAATATAACAAGTTTAGAAAATTTACATGAAAATAGTTAAAAGTTTAGTTTTGATAATTACGTATATTTTCCAAAAACCTTACCCTATCTTGCAAGTTAGATACAATAGTTTTATGAAAATGCCATTTACGAAGCAGAAGTTTGTTGCTTAATTTTATTATTGATAAATCAATAATATAATGAACTCGTGCACTCTTTCGTTACAAAATATAATTCTGGTGAATTTTTACTGAATATGCACACACAGTCACGCACTCACGCACATATACGTTGCGTGTCACATATGAATATCTATATTGCGTGATATTTTAACGCGCAAATAAATGCCCGTTTTGTAAACGTGACTGAGCGTTCGAACCTTTAAATTTTTTTTACACATACGTCTGTAACAGTAGCCTCACGATCTCAATGTAGCAAGGATTTTGTGACTGTATTTCCTAATATTTCCCAGGAGTTCCAAATGTAATATTTTTATACCCATTCAATTTCATTTTTTACGATTTCTATGTTTTATTTATTGAACTTCAGGCTCTAGCAGGAGTTATTCAAACAGTTCTCCAGAAAAATAGTAGAATTTAAAACCGTTTCAATTATTGATTAAAAATAATTGTAAAACATAGCGACTAATCAGCTGCATGGTCCGCTCGGTGTTAAGTCGTAGCAGCAGGACTATGTCTTGTTCTGCGTGGGCAAAAATGAATTAGAAGCTGAACAAAATGAATAAAATTCGTTTACTACAGGCTACAGGCAAGGACACGGTGTTAAGCCTTCAAAGCACTCATTGCCCATATACAGGGTGTTTCAGAATAATATTCCGAAACTTTAAGGGCATATCTTCTTCTTCGAGTACTTTATCTGTTACGAGACATAGCAATCTTCTCTGCTATGCCTCTGTTGCGCGTTTAGAGCTCCACCGACATAAATCTGATGTTTCGATACTGGGAATTGAACCCATGACCTTCAGCGTAGAAGCCTAACGCGCTAATCTCTAGCCCACGGCAACCTCTAAGGACGTATAGAACTCATCAAAGTAAGCTAAAAACCTCTAAGAAGTAATAGGCCTTCACAGTCTTCACAGTCTTCAAAAAATTTTGTTCTTCCTCAATATGTCTGTAGTGAATGAATAAAGCCATTATCATCCAATTTAGTACAAAATTACAGGTAAGCAAGAACTTAATTTTAATCGAATTTGAAAAACACAAACACCCTAGAAGGGTTTTTCTAAGGGGTTGGGGTGGTTTCCACCACCAAAATTTGTTATATCTAGTACAGTATTAATGTAATCCAATTTATTTAGTAGAAAAATTAGTTACAAACATTTTTTGTCTTTTTCGTTTTGTGCATAGAAGCACTTTTATTCAAGTAAAATATATCTATAGGAATTTCTATTAAAAAGTGCACTTAATCTCAAAAAATATCATCAGAATATTTATGTCAGTTCTAGATTGAACCAAAAATCTCAATATAAAAGAAATATGTAAAAAAATTTAAATCAATAATAAATGCTCAAGATGGCCACCGTTAACATTTAAACATGCCGTTAGGTTACTGGTTAAAGATTGCCGCACTCTTTCAAAAATCCATTGTGTATTTCCAATCACATTACAGTGACAAGTGACGAGTTGGTGGAAATAATTTAAGATATCAACAGGTGATGCATACATAAGTAAAAAAATTAAGGATTTAAGTCTGGTGATGTAGGTGGCCAATTTCTTGTTCCCTCTCGCCCAGTCCATCTTAGCCCACAAACATTATTCAAAATGGGCTGGAGCACTATCGTGCATAAACCACATATTTTGCCTGCTGTTAATAGGATGTCATTTTAATTTTCACTAAATTAACCACAGGCAACATTAAGAAACTGTCAACAATCTGAATTTTATTGATTACGAGATCTGTTTACGGGAATTTCAATATAATTCATCGAATTGAAAACATAGATTACGTTTTCTTCATTTTACTTGAAAAGGAGTGGTGCTATGAAAAATATGAAAGAGATGCAAAACATTTGTAAAAAATGTTTGTATTAAATAAATTGTATTGAATTAAAATTGGCATACACACAAAAAAAGTTTGTAGGGAAAAACATCTTTCAACCCTTTAGAAATCACCCTATCAAAGGCTTTGTGTTTTTCAAATTCGACACCAATTAACATCTTACTTTCCTGGAGTTATGTGCCTAAGTTGGTGATAATAGCTTTATTAGCTCCAGAGATCATAAAAGTATTTTGACTTATAAGACTAAGACCTATAGCTCTGCAGGGGTATATATTTCGACCTATGTTTATATATACTTTTTGGCTTTTTTATACAGGGTTTCGGAACGTTATTCTGTAGCACCCTGTATATAAAAATGATTCGTGTAACCCTTTGGAAATAATAATTCATTATAATAAAAAAGCACAAGTTGTTATACGAAGCCTGCAAGGTCCGAAAGTGGAACATAGGGAAATGGGATCGGTGTTAAGCTTTTAAAGCATAAATTATATGTATTTCGTAAAAATGTTTTGTGAATTACCTTGGAAATTATGGTTTATAAACTAGTTATAATTTATTATAAAATACAAATGCATGTACTACAGCAGGGCTCGGTAACCTTTTCGAGGAATCGGGCCACTTGAGTAACCAATAAGTGGCGGCGAGCAAGTGGGGGGGGGGGCGGACATCATGCGACACCTAAGACACCTAAGAAAAGGGTTTCTGCAAGCTATAAAATCAATGGCGGTATCTTAATCCTGCGCCAGCTGGGCGTGGTGTGAATCACTACCCTTTCGGCGAGTACCTGCGAGCTGTTGGGGTTGTAGTAGTTGCTAGTAAACCACGTCACAGTTCACTATTATACTATTAGTTTTGTTATTAGTGAAACCAATAGAAGGAGCTAATTTCACTGTGATAGCCGACCACTGGCCCTCGAAACAAAATTTTAAATTGTTTGCACTTGTTAGTAAATTGCTTCCTATTTAGTTATAATTTTATGTTATGTTACTCAATTCCATATTGTTTTGTTTAAATAAGTCGATATTAAAATAAGAAACGATGGAAAATAAAATTTGTTAAATATTTTAGGGAGAAATGGGGAGGAAAAGTGGCGTAAAAAATATACCACCTCCCGGGTAGTGTGTCAATTCTTCGACCATCAATAATAAGAAGAAAGTCACGAGCTAATACAAAAAATAAGTAGTGAAATTAACTATCGCAACGGGACGATAAGGATTTTTTGCGAAACTATGCGTGCCGTACCAATGTTCCTATAAGGCCGCGTGTAGCTTATTACCGACCCCTGTACTACAGGAAGGAGTGCATTGTCTGTGATGGTCATTTTATTATAATTTTCCTGAATAGAGTGTGAAAAATAACGTTCATACAATTGTTAACATCCACAGTTTTTATAATATACATGAAAGTAATTTTCGCTGTTTAAGGTGTAGAAAGCCCATCTCAAAACATAAAACATCCATAGTTTTTATATAAAACTCCTGAATACGTTATAAGGAATAGCAATAATATAAATTAAGCCTTTTTTGAAGTTTGGCAGTGAATTTTATGTACTAAAATGCTTATGATGAATATTTTTATACAGTTTTCCTGAATAGGTTGCGAAAAATAATATTGATACTAATGTTTATTGTTGTCACAAACTTTCAGTGCTTAGATGATCCAATTTAAAGGCTAACATCCCATGAAAGTCATTTTAACAGAAATATATCATATATTTGGATGCTATTAATTAGCATGAAAGTTAATAGTTGTATCATGATAGTAGTGGCCTCCAATGCATGTCCGTAATTGTTATTGTTTAGTATTTTATAGGCTATGTGTTACTCAATGTCTAAGAATGAATAAATGAAACTATATTTCGGGAATCTGTTGATGAAAATGAGAAAGTTAAGAAGGGTGGAAGGAAAACGGAATGTTTAAATCTATAAATTATCGATACGAAATTTTAAAATAATAAAGAAGATAAATTATATTAGCTTCGCGCTAAATAAATGACTATAGAAATATTTTAATTCAGTTGTTCTAAAGCAAGAATCCTGCAATCTCATTCCTTCATTTTGCAGCTAGCTGGAATGTGCCCTTATTCTTCGCATATATAACACGCGAGAATAGTTAATGCTCTCCAGAATTTATTGCCTCGAAAACAGAAAATCTAGAAAGTAGTAGTTTTCTACTAAAGCTCAGTGACCTGTGATCCGCCAAATATTTATAGTAGGCAGCGAAAGGGGTGCCGTTTAGTAGGAGCGAAAATCAAGGAGAAACGGAAAAGGGTGAAATGCGCCTTTCACATACGCCAACAAAACTAATAAACTTATCAATCTATTTGCTGTTTTGTTTGCTCACGCTAGCGTTCTGCGCGCTGTGTTTGCTCTTCCAAGTTTCCACGACGAGCTTTTAGTGTTACGCCGTTAAGACGGGACGTGACAGAGTGCTATTTTTTAAACTTATTAATGTTGGAACTAAAACTATTTCTCTTGTTAAGTCGGATGGAATTACTTAGTTTCAAACCCTGAAATCAAAAAACTTTTAGAGAAAAATTTATTTGTTGGAAGTTTCAAGAGATGACGAAGACCGTCATTGCTTACTCTGAAACTTCAGCATTTATGGGACAAGTTCAATCATAAGTCGGGTTGAAAATGAAAAGTTTCACTCGACAATGACCATACAAACTCGCGTCATAATTTTTATGTTTAGGGTTAAGTTTGGAATAAAGGCGTAAATACGGTTTTAAGGAATATGAAATTTTCTTATAGGTAGAATTTTCTGTGCTGCTTTTCTCATCTCGTGATTTCCCGTGTGAGACCTCAAATTCTATTTCCCATAAACATGACAGAAACACGTTCTCACGTTTGTGGCGTGTTTATGATAAGCTTGAGCTTTCACGGAAGGCGGAAGTGAATTGATGCTTCTTGAACTCAAAACCACGACCTTCTTGTATGTCATGTTTTAGTTTTATTATTTGTGGCATTGTTAGACGGTTGTAGTTAAAATGTACTTCTGGGAAGAATACGAACCCTGAACTTTCAACTTGTTAAATGTTGTGCATCGAGCTTTTCAAATGAAATTGGCTGCACCTGGGGGCTACGCCTCACAATGTCTTGCATAGCTTCTTTAAACCTAATAAATAAGCTGGGGGAATTGTATAGTATATACATAATATCCGTAAGGGTGGTTGTTACAGAACTTTACTTAATATATGAGCGGTGTTCAAATTTAGACAGGAATTAATTTATAAAAAAGGTGTAATACCATATCACAACGATATAGTTTCTCTATCTTGCAAAGCACTTGTGCTACCAAATTGGAAGCTTTCCAATAGCTTCCTGGAAGAAGTCTTTCAGTGGGCCAAACAAATACCTATCGAAGGGAGCAAATTCAGGATTGTATGCTACATGAGGAAGAAAGTCCCACTGAAATATGTTTATGGTTTCAGTTGCTCTTCCAGCCGCAAGTGGGCTACAATTGCCTTGGAGAAAACAAACAGAAGTTTGTCTTCTCTTCCGTTTGTTCCTGATTGCTTGTTTAATTTTATTGCGCAAGAGTATCGAACAAGGCCTGCATTAATTATTGTACGACGTTCTGTAAGGAAATAACAAAGACTATCCATTGAGAAACCCAAAAATATTGCCAGCACTTTACAAGCTGACAACACAGTTTTTGCTTTCTTTGGGTTTGGAGATGTGGTGAGACACCATTGCATGCTTACACGTGTTGACTCAAGAGTAAAATATGTATCCAGGTTTCGTTAGTTGCCACAGTTAAGTCCAAAAATTCATCTCTTTCTCTCTCATATCGCTGCAGTAAAGAAGAAGAGATTTGCAAACGATGTAGATTGTGTTCTTTGGCCAACAAGCACGCAATCCACCTGTTACATAGCTTACTATAGTTTAGCTTGTTTTTTATGATGTGCGGCACTAATTTGTAAATTTTGAGAAATGTGATGAACTGGAATATGGGCTTTAACTTTTTTTTTATTTTTACAATTAGACGAAGTTACAGCTCGTCGTACATGAAGCCCATTCTCTACACGAGTTTTCCCGTTTCTAACAGATTCGACCCAAACACTATACTTTTAGAAAGACATTGATTGACGTATTGTGCCCGCGGCCTTGTAAGAATATCAGTCGAATTTACGCTTTCATTTGTAAGAAATTTCATAGTTATGCGCTATCTGAAAGCTTCCTAATACGCTCCTGGACGAAGTCTTTGAGTTGCATGCGTGTCTACTTCTGAACAGCTACAATAACGTTGTTATTTCTTCTTTCCCTGCTAAAAATTCCCTTAGTGGGCCAAACAATTGACAATCAGAGGGAGCAAGATTTGGACTGTATGCTGCATGTGGAAGAAAGTCCCACTGAAGTTTGTTCATGGTTTCAATTGTTCTTGCAGCGGTATGCAAACAGAACATTGTCTTGTCTTCCGTTTGTTTCTGATTGCCTGCTTAGCTTTATCGCGCAAAATTGTCGAATAATAATCAATAATTGTACGACGTTCTGTAAGGAAATCAACAAAGACAATCTCCAAAAAATGTACCCTCACTTTACCAGCTGACAGCACAGTTTTTGATTTTTTTTGGCTTTGAAAATGTGCTGTGACATCACTGCATGCTTGCATGTTTTGATTCAGAAGCAAAATAATGTACCTAGGTATCATCAGTTGTCACAATTGTGTCCAAAACGCATCTCTTTCTCCCTCATTTCGCTGCAGTAAAGAAGAAACGATTTGCAAACGAGTCAACTTGTGTTCTTCGGTCAACACTTCCGACATTAAATGTGCATTTGTTATATCAATCTGTGACGCTGTTATTGCTCTTTTTGCGTGTTGGTAAATGTTTGCAGCTGATTTGGAGCGTAATCTACAATGTTAGTTTTCACTATCCGTAGTTACAGTTGCAGCTCTTCTTACATAAGGCTCATTCTTTACACGAGTTCTCCCATTTCTGTAAGATTTCGACCACCCAAACAGCAGACTTTTAGAAAGACATTGATTGAGGTATTGCGCTCGGAGCCTTGTAAGAATTTCAGTCAAATTTACGTCTTCATTCGTTAGAAGTTTGATAGATATGCGCTGTTCTACGCTATAACGAACAGAACTTTCTGACATTGTAACTGCTAAGCAATTGCCAAAGAAACGTTAACAAGCCTCACGACTAACCTTTAAATAATTTAATATTTGGAATGGTCTTCAAGTGGTGTTTTAATTTACCCAGTCCTGTTTAATTTTGAACAGTTCTCGTAACAAATTAGCCGTTTTTAAGGCGTCCTAATTCATTTTGTAATGTTCCTAAATGAGGTGCGAAAAATAACATATGTACAATTTTTTACATTTTAAGTAATGAACTGCCAATGATGGTGGTTTTAACACACTCTCAGTAGGAAAAATTATATTTATTCAAATTTTACTTCTTATAGACTAACATAATATATCTGAATTGAGTGTTAAAAAAATAACTTTAATCCCAATTAATTTTAAGAGTTAATGCGAATGAGTTTTAACGAAATAAGTCGATAGGGTGCGAAAAATAATACTTTAAATTAGCGTTTTTAGGGACTGATAATACATTTTATGGGATTTTTTGAAATCTGCATTTAATTACAAGTTGTCCTAAATGGACATTCAGTTAATTATCTGCATTTGAGTATATCACGTGCTGCTCTGTCCAGTGAGGCAGCCTCTTGCTTTTACCCAGAATTTTATAATGAGCTTCTTTCAATATTTGATGATATTTATTATTGTTTGTTATATTTAAAGTAGTGTTGCATGTCTTAGTGCCAACTGTCAAACTTTACCCTATATTAAAATGTGAGACATATCCTTCTTAAATATGCATTGCTGCCAATTTACCATCCAGATGTTCATACCGGTACTATTGCTACAAAGTTTCGTTTGAGAGTCTCGCGCCTAATTCAGTTAGATATACAATAATCCAAGAATTTATTGTTAAAGGAAATGTTGTTAATTGAGTAGAAATTTTTACTGGTTCCATACAAATACTCTAAGTGTATTGTCTCTTGTGATACGCAGCGACATTCTCTTCTTAGTCTGTGTTGCGCGTTTTAGGGTACCACAAACATGTGGGACCTACAGCTTAATGTGGGCTCCGAACTGCGGGTAGTGTAAATACTTTTACCCCAGAGAAGATTTACTAAGCAGAATACCTCGTGGGTTTGCCATTGTCTTGCGAGGCGGAACAGCCGTTAAACACCCGTGTTTCGATACGGGGAATTGAATCCCAGACCTTCATCGTAGAAATCTAGCGCGCTTACTTCTAGCCCACGATGGTTTTATACATGCGACGGTGGTTCAGAAGCAAATGACCTAGACATTTGCTTAGTATAAAGATGAAGCAGAGCTTGAATACCTTTAGAAAAAAACTCTTAGTCCTGAACTGCAAATCACGCATTCACATCAGCCATCATTTTTTCATCGTCCGAGAAATGAGTTCTTCAACGATGTTCTCTTAATTAGGGAAATAGGTGAAAGTCACTGGGAGTGAGGTCTGGCGAATATGGACGTTGTTCTAAAATATCAAATCCAGCATTGTGAATAGCAGCCAGAGAAACACAATTCTTGTGAGAGGGAGCATTGTGTTGGTGGACCATAAGGTGGCGTTCCAATTTTCCACTCCTTTTTGCTTTACAACGTCACGAACTTTTGGCATGAGTTTTGCGTAATTGCCGTCATTCCATACTTAGCCCTTTTGACTCGGGATCAAAGTGGTGAAACTATCATTTATCCACAGTTACAAATCTTTCCAAAAATCCAAATCCGTGTTCATTTATCACAAATTTCTCACAGCAGTGAGAAACCTGGTTTGTTTCTGATCAGGCTACAACATTTTCGTAATCTGTCGCGCCCAGACTTTTTTCAGACCCAATTCCTCGTGCAAAATTGCCACATGTCTCTGCAATACCATATACTTGACCGTAATTCTCCGATCACTCAGTACCATATCATGGGCCAAATAAATATTTTCTTGAGTGACAACAGTTGTTGGTGGTCCAACACCTGGTGCTTGTTGACACGCCTTCCTTCCAAATTTGAAATCCCGGCATCAATTCTTAATTACTTGATTATTATAAATTTTGTGCGATGATAAACCCTTCTTAAAAAAGTATTTTATCACAGCCCTTGTATCAAATTTTTCCATTTCAACAAAATCACCAGCAGCACGGTAATATTAAATGTATAACTTATAAACAAGAAGACAGACATTTGCAATTTGGCATATATTAATGTTAATAATTGACGTTTCAAGGAAAAAATTATTAATTTGTGGGTCAATACCTTCTATGTTACGAACAATAATTGATGAACCATCTTCGTACATACGTAACATGTCAAGCCTTGACTATGCGAGCGCGTAGTTTGGGGCAACAAAAACATTAACCCTAGGATGCACAACCGATACAATATCGGCATTTATCTCGGCCTCGGAGGCCCGGTCTATAGAATCATATTAGTTTGCAATGAAAACAAATTTATTGGCATACAATTATATTTAGCGTGGTCTCCGGTCAGTACTTGGATGGGTGACCCGAAGGTTGCGTTAACGCGGCGCCTCTCTCCCACGAGGATTGATCACTATGGGAGAGTAGATCAACAACCCCCCCCCCCTTGTGGGGGTGGTCCTGGCCCAACAATGGGATGTTGCGGGCTAATAATAATATAATAATATATACATATATGCTACAAATATGAAATTAAACATGGAAGTAAAGATTATTACAGTAAAAAAATGTTTTTATTGATTAGAGTAGCAAATAGTGCACATTCTAATAGTATGCTCATTACAAGTGATATTTTTACATATAATACATATCATTTTGCTTCTACAATCAATGTTTGAGGGGCATACTGAACATCTTTTTTTCTTGATCGTTGCACTTGTTTGGGCAGTTGACGGATCAGAAATATTAATAAATCTTTCCATACACTCCAGGATCGCGTATATTAGGGTTAGTCGATCTTCCTTACATATATGGTATCACTAGTTCCTTTGCTAAATCTTTCAAAATATTCTGCTTTTGTGAATCACACCTATGTTGTAGTTTGGACGTTCCTTGGTAAAAACTATAAATGCATTTAATGCTGCAACATCGATGATGTTGTAGAAAAATATCATAGGCCATCGTTTAGTTTGCTTGTTGCATATGTATGTCGGCACCATTTGATCCATAACGTCTACACCGCCCTTCGTTTTATTATAATGTGTGAAAATTTCGGACTTCCTTTTAGTGCCATCGTTGTTGACAGTTGCGTCGTGATGCATGGTGCTTAGCAAAATTACGCATTTGTTCTTTTAACGTGCGTAACTTACCATGGTCACATTATCTCTAATGCAAAACAATGAAGAGTGAACTGCACTTTTTTGCGATGGTTTCATCTCCTTTGGAATATCACGCTTATTCTGACACAGCGCACCAACAACAGTAATATTTTTTCCAAATCATTAATTGCGAATGGAACATTAGTAAAAAAATTGTCTACCGTGAGATTTAGACCAGAATTATGAATGCTACGCACAAAAGTTTGTACTACTTCAAGTTCCAGATTTTTATGTGGAGGTTCTCCAGGTTGGCGACCAACATAAACTAAACCATCAAGAGCATAACCAGATTTAGATTCGCACATCCAAAATATTTTCAATCCATATTTTGCCGGTTTACTTGGCATGTATTGAATAAATCTGCATCTACCTCTATAGACAAGAAGTTGTTCATCTACAGTTACGTTAGCATCCGGTATGGTACAGGTTTTGCATTGTTGAATGAACAGATACCAATGCTAATTTATCGGTTTTCAAACGCGTGCCCCGAGTTCTCTTATCGTCAAATCTAATAAATCTTCGTATTTCTTCAAAGCGAAATATGAACATTGTGGCTTGATTTATAGGATTAGCAATTTCACCAGAGAATAGTTGACTTGCAGGAAAATCCCAGCTTCTGTCAACTCCAGCAAAAATGAAAGTACTCCACAGAATGCATGAAGTTCATCAACTGTTACATCTTTCTACTGTTTTCCTTTCGCTCTGTAAACACGTCTTCCTTCTAAATTGGTACAATTCACAATTTCTTGTACAATAACTTCAGTTACAAATAACTGAAAAGCTTCTTTTGGTGTGGCAGCCACATGTTTTTTACCAATCCTGGTGCACGCCGAATAATATTATGTGGGTGATTTTTTTTTACTGGAGGTTTTAAGCGCCAGTCTATGCCATTTGGAGCACTATAACAACGTGTAGATGCAGAGGTCGGATTTGAATTATTATCGTCAACAACATCACTACTGGATCCAGAGTACTCGTCAGAATTCAATTCGAAATCGTTGTCCTCTGTGTCATCATTTTCTACTTCTGAAATATCACTTTCTCCAGAAGGCAGACTATCACACTCATCTGCCCATTGCAGCAGTGTTTCTCCGTACCCCGGTACACCAACTCTTACACATTTCTTTGATGTCATTGTAGTAGGTATATGCAATACAAGTTCACTCACTGAAACTTTGATGTCAACTGAATGACAATAGATGCACGTACATTTATATATTCTGTTATAATGCAGGGTTGAACAGGCATAAATATGCAGTTTGCCGTGTATCACTTGCCTGACAAGTTATAAAAATTCTAAGCCAGCTATTACAAGTTGAGACTAGTTTTATACGAAAGATTAGGCGATGGGCTTGGGAGGCCTGGTTTATGTAAATGCAGGTAAGTAACGCAAAAAATATTTGTTTTTATTCTAAAAAAATTTAAAGGTTTTGAACCAAAAGATAGTTAAATAAAACCGTGTCTAGATCATACCTAAACGCTCAATTCGATTGAAAAATTTTAAGCAAACTATAAGTAACCAAATATCTCTCCGGGCCTGCGAGGCCCGTTTTATTCATCCTAGGATTAAGACTGATGGAAAGGATACGTAATTAATGTAAAAATAAATGCTCCTTTAAAGAAAATGCTATTCTGGGGGATTTTCTTGGGACAATGGGAACATAATCAGTGCACTAAAAAATATATTTCTATTTTAAAGTAAGCGAAGGACGTTTTAAAAGAAAATTGTGTATTACGTGCTGGGAAAGCAGGAATTGGGTCACGATTCTCTTTAACAAAAGGCGTATTCAGGTATGAGTATCTCGTAAAATTGTTGCACGTTCCTTCCCGCACGACTTTTTAATCTGTACATTGCAAACTTTTCAAACATGCCGGCGATCATCGCATCCACAGAAGTATTTTCATGAATATTTAACTCTGTTTGTATTAGTACTCCTGAATAAATATTTGTGTTCCATAAAATATTCTTCATATAGGTCGTAATTAGTTATTTGAGTGGGAGCGAAATTTGATGTAATTACGTTGCTTATTGGTTTAAAAACATAATATTTAGGTTTATGGGAGTAATTTATCCCTATAAAACAAAATATTATTTCGTATGGTTGGGGAACAAATTATAATCTTAAAATAAATTTATTCTGCAAAAGTAAGGTTTCATTTTTGTGAAAAATTTGGTATACTTAGCACATTTAGCTTCTATAAAGGAAGAAATTATATGCTTCTAGCGTTTGGTACGCCACTGATTTCAAGGGTTTTTAGGTAGAATAGCTGAAAGAAATGAAACGCAAATAAAAGTCTACAATGAATAGCTTATCCAAAAATAACTAGTTGTACCAAAACAGATTTCAATGTTATATTCAATGGTTACAATTCTGAGGATTTTTTATTGAGCCTAATTATAGATTCGGATATGGAAATTGTTTGTGGCAGACATTCGAAGCTTAGGTTTCAAAGCGCTGTTTTATGTAACTTGAAATAACAATTTTTCAAATCTCCTTCACACGATTCGAGAAAAACAGCTTGAAATCTGAAACGAAACCAGATCTGCGGTATCGGCAAAGTGTAAAATATGATCGTTGCAAAATGGTTGTAAAAGTTTCCTTTTACCATATAACCTCTTACATCTCGTTTATCGTTTTCATATCTATTGCATTTATGGTGGTAATAGAAATATTCGCGGTCGTAAATTTTTGATGTTGCAGCTTTCCATGTCTAAATGGTTAGTAAGTAAAGTAAAACTCGGGTTTTCAGCAGAATTGGGTCTTTCAATTATGGAAAATCAATTAGTGATATTAGATTTTCTGACAGTAAAACACGCAACTTTTGATTGCGGTCGTGTAATCTTACATTACGTCAACCTTGACTTAATTTCTACAATTATTTGTACATACACTATGAAATTTGTTCCAACATAATAGGATAACGCAATCACTGAAATGACCGTGCAAAATTAATATTGAAGTACAAATTGAATTACTTCTACTGTAAAATTTTGCAGGAAAAACTGCCGTATTGTCCTTTCAATTTCTTTGCTTTTTATAAACTCGACTGTAATAATTATTGTGTAATTACTGCACAAGGTTTATTATAACTATAATAAAATTAGTAGACAGTGTGGTAACATGAATAATTAAACATCAAGAACACTGCCAGTACGGCTTTATGTAAAAAATATCTATTAATTTTCATTAAATTACATTATTAATTTGTAAAAACGATCAGGAATCGACATATACGTCGGCGTAAAGAAATTACTATACAGAATATTGAAAATGCAACGTGCAAGAATCGACAGGTACGTCGATGTAAAGAAACTACTCTACAGAGTATCGCGCAACGTCCATCAATAAAATCAAAAACCGATAATTTGTAATTATTACACAAGGTTGAACACAACTGTAATAAATTTTGTGAACATTGTGGTCAAATAAATAATTAAACCCTAGAAACAGTTCTAGTACGGTTGCTGCACTTTCACGTAAAAAAATATTTTTATTAATTTCCATTAACTAAAAGTTATTAATTTGTAAGATTAACAAGAATCGACATATTATCCTGATGTAAAGAAACTACTCTAGAGAGTATCGAGATTGAAATGGCCATCAACGAAATCAGAAATCGAGAAGTACTTTCTAACAAAAATACAACTGTAACAACAAACGATTGTGACAACAAACAACAGGAATAATTAATTTCTAATTAATAAAGTTAAACATAAATGTAATAAACTTAGTAGAAATTGTGGTTAAAGTAAATAATTAAACATCAGAAACACTCCTAGTACGGTTGCAAAACTTTCACATAATAAAGTATCTTCATTAATTAAAAATTATTAATTTGCAAGTGTAACAAGAATTGTCATGTATATCAATGTTAAGAAACTACTCTACAGAGTATCGAGACTGAAACGTTAATCAGAAAAATCAAAATTCTAGACTTACTTCCTAACAAATCAACAATTGTAACAACAAACAACTGGGATAATAAACGACTGTAATAATTAATTTGTAATTACTATAGAAGGTTAAACATAACTGTAATAAAATTAGTAGAACGTGTGGAAGAATAAGTAATTAAACATCCGAAACACTCCTAGTACGGTTGCACCTTCACGTAATAAAATATTTTTATTAATTTCCATTAAATTAAAATTATTAATTTGTAAGATTAACAAGAATCGACATGTATGTCGATGTAAAGAAACCACTCTACAGAGTATCGAGATTGAAACGTCAGTCAGTGAAATAAACAATCTAGAATTACTTCCTAACAAAGCTAACAACTGTAACAATAAATGACTGTAATAATTAATTTGTAATTACTACAGAAGTTTAAACATAACTGTAATAAAATAAGAAAAAGGGGTGGAAAAATAAGTAATTAAGCATCAGAAACACTGCTAGTACGGTTGCTGCACCTTCCCATAAACAACATCTTTAGTAATTTCCAACAAATGAAAATTATTAATTTGTTTAATTAATAAGAATCGACATGTAAGGCGATGAAAAGAAACTGCTCTACAGAGTAGCTAGATTAAAACGTCAATCAGTGAAACAAAAAATCTAGAATTACTTCATAACAAAGCAAACAACTGTAACAACAAACGACTGTGACAATAAACGACTGTGTTAATTAATTTGTAATTACTATAGAAGGTTAAACATAACTGTAATAAAATTAGTAGCACTTGGGGAAAAATAAGTAATTAAGCATTAGAAACACTTCTATTACAGTTGTTGCACCTTCATGTAAACAATATCTTTAGTAATTTCCATCAAATAAAAATTATAAATTTGTAAGATTAACAAGAATTGGCATGTACGTCAATATAAAGAAAATATTCTATGGAGTATCGAAATTGAAACGTCTATCAATGAAATAGAAGATCCGGAATTACTTTGTAACAAAACAAGCAATTGTAATAATAAACGATTGTGAAAACAAGTGACTGTAATAAATAATTTGTAATTCCTATAGAAGGTTAAAGATAATTATAATAAAATTAGTAGAACTTGTGGAAAAATAAATAATTAAACATCAGAAACACTCCTAGTACGGTTGATGCACCTTCAAGTAATAACATATTTTTATTCATCATCATCATCATCATCATCATCATCATCATATCATATTAGCCCATGTTCGTCCACTGCAGGACATAGGCCTCCCCCAGACTGTTCCATCTCCTCCTGTCTTGTGCTCTTCTGATCCAATCCCCGCCAATGAAGCGTCGTATGTCGTCGACCCATCTAGTCGGTGGTCGTCCTTGCAGTCTTTTACTAGTCCTTGGTCTTCACTTTTTGATCCATTTTTCATCATTCATTCGTGCGATGTGTCCTGCCCAACTCCATTTCAGCGATGTTATTGTATGTATGATATCCTTCACCTTTGTCTGTTCCCTAATCCACTTATTTTCTTTTCTATCTCTCAAGGTTATTCCTAACATTACCCGTTCCATTTTTCTTTGTGCCACTCTTAGTTTTGTAATTGATTTTTTGGTTAGGGTCATTGTTTCAGCTCCATATGTGAAAACTGGCAGGACACATTGATCGAAAACTTTCTTCTTTAGTGAGTTTGGTATTTTGCTTCTGAATGTTGTGTTGAGCTTCTGAAACTTGGTTTTCTTTTCCTAGTGTGAAAACATTAGGAAAAGATATTTTTATTAGTTTCCATTAAATTAAAATTATTAATTTGTAAGATTAACAAGAATCGACACGTACATCGATGTAAAGAAACTTCTCTACAGAGTATCCAGATTGAAACGTCAATCAGTGAAATAAAAAATCTAGAATGACTTCCTAAC
>JABXWE010002271.1:0-11934 GCA_014611495.1 Limonius californicus | reverse complement strand
ACACGACCGGCGTATTCAACGCTAATTACAGTCTCAGTCGAAATTATCAATTCATCGGTGGATCTGCGATCTGCAATTACTAGTGAAAGATGTTCGATACGGAGAGATTCATAAGTGAAGTAGAGAAACACCCTGCTCTTTATAATGTCAAATTAAAAGAATACAGCAACAGAGACATATAAAAAAATTATGGGACGAGGTTGCTGTAATAATGTATGAAAACTGGGATTCCTTCCCTGTGGATCAAAAAAATAAACTGCGTTGCTTGCTGCATTGCTCTTCAGAAAGAAGAAAAAGAAGGTGATAAAACGGGCAACAAGTCGTTTCTTATGTCTTTACTGCCTTTGCTGAACAAACTACCAGAAGATACAATCATGGAGACAAGACTGCGCATTATGCAAGTAGTTCAACAGTCTATATCACAAAATCGCCGCCAGTTTTTAGCACATCCCAGTACTTCTTCATCTCCCATTTCACAGCCACCTACTCCAATTGTATACGAACCACCAACATCTCCATTAACACAGTTTCACACATTTACTCAAACTTCTCAAAACAGTGAATATTCAGTATATGATTTATATGATCAGTAAAATGTTACATTTTACTTGTTTTTGTAGTTTCTAAATACAAAATAAAGGAATTATACCTACCTGAGTGTTATTACTAATCTTTCAACTGGTTGAATAGGTTGTCTCATGTTTGTGTTTTTCTTTCCTAATCTGTCATTCACTAGAACTAACAGCTCATCAAAACTATTCACAGACATTCGATAATAACAGAAGAACTTTTCAGGGTATTGTCTATGTTCATTAAATTTTAAATGAAATTGTCCTGTAGATAGTCTGCTCCGAAGAATGGGATGTATCCACCAACGACGATTTCTGTTTCGTTTGTTTCTTGAACGTAAATACACACTCATTGCAGCAATACAACCTACTTGTACAACATCCATTATGCCACTGACTGTATTAATGACGATATCAACGCTCTCGTGTAGTCGCTAGACGCCGTGGCAGCGTGAAACACGCAGCGATAAATCCGTCAGTGTAGTTTTACCCTAACTATACCTTGAAGCGCTGTGGCTGCGTTTCTTTTTATATGCCACGTAAGCTAACTATTATTAAAAATAATTTACATTAGTTTAAACCCAAAAGTGGTGAGAGAAATAGTTTAAAGACAAAGGAAATAAATTATCAAGAGAGTAAAGTAATAATATATAGAAAAAAAAAGGAAAATGTAATGACTGAATGTAGGATAAAGGGAAGGTACAATGAGAAAAGACTGAAAAGGAAAAATGCAAATGGGAAATACCAGAAAGGGAGGATGAACACAAAAGTTTCTTAATTCTAATCTTATTGTTCAATTTATAGGTAACATAACAACGAACATTTGCGGACGTGCTAATTACGATTGTATGACCACTGCTAATAGTAAGTAGAAAAACAAGGGTCCTTGAGCTTGAAATAAATATTAAAATTATTTAGTTAAAGTGAGAAATTTTGTTTTAGATGTTATGGTAACACTAGAAATGAAAATAGAGAATTATGTGAATGAAACACAGGAAAGATGTAAGTGTTTGCCATCCTGTACTTCTTTGACATATTCTACGGAAACTTCAGAGGTTGAAAATAAATGGAAAAAATGGTTTTATGCCAGAAATATACCTGAAGATCTAACAGGGTAAATAGGTACTTGTTTTAATATTGTTTGCTAATATTTCGTTCTTTTAGCTATTCGTTGACAAAAATACTATTTTTCTTCAAAGCCCAGCATGTCATTAAGACCGAAAGAAAGGAACTTTACGGACTTACCGATTTTATAGCTAATTGTGGAGGACTTCTCGGACTCTTTCTCGGATTCTCGTTTCTTTCACTAGTAGAAATACTATATTTTTTAACGGTCAGGTTGATTTGCAACGTAAGAACCCATGGAGCACATTTATGGTCCGGATCGCTCCAGATTGGTTCAAATGCACAAGATTCTCCCAAACAAATTTCTAAGGAGATTTCCAATCCTTCATTAAAGAATAAGACACCTCAAAAGTATGACTTAACTGTTACTAATTTAGAGTGGTAAAATACAATGTGTTATCCAATTCTGACAGATTGTGGGCGAGTACTATGAATAATATTTTGTGGTAGCACTTAAAATACTTGTATGTTCTTTCTTCATCTTGTCTATAGACTGTTTTTCTCCATACTCCGTTCATGGTGGTGTTGGTAGTATTCTTGGCTTTAGGTTTCTAGATACTTTTATAGTTTGTTCGGAGTCCATTATTTTATTCGCGTTTTGATAAACTGCGCTCCAGTATATTACAAGGCTCTCTTGTGTCGTGATTATGTATTTTATCCAGTTTTTATCTCTCCATTTATTGCTTTTAATGTATTAATTTACGTAGTTCTTTGGTATCCTCGCTTGTTAACGGTCCACAAGTTAATGGTATTAGATCTCTTAAAGATGCAGACGCTTTGGATAATTTTTTTTTGTGGTCTCAGTTCCTGTTACAGATTTTTGTAACTTGCGGTTCAATATTTTCATCACCTGTTTTATAGCGTGCCTTCGATTTCTAACTTGGATCTTCTGATATTGTTTACGATATTGATTTGACTTTGTCGGTCAACGCTGTCATATTAGTCATAATAGAAGTTCTCGTTATCATGACTAGTTCGTGTAGCATGTGTTCTAAATCGTTTTCTGTGGTGTTCGCTCACATACTCGCCTCGGTTTGCTAACCACCATTTGTTCGCTACCGTTTGCCCACCTGCCGTTTGCTCGTGGGTCCCTTTGCTCGACAACTATTTGCTTACCAAGCCGGATGCTCGCCTTACAGATGCTCCACAAGCAATATATTTAAAAAATCACGGTTTTATTTTAGCACTGCAGTATTAGAATTGCGACTTACCAAAAGGAACATATATTTTAATAAGCATACTTCCGCTTCTAGTTGCACATTTTTTGTTAAAGCTTAAACACACGAGCGAATATTTCCTTAAAATAATAAAATCTATTTAAATAAATATTACTTTACCTGTAGCTACGGTATCTGAAAATATAAGTAAAATAATATAATAAATACCGAATATAATAATTAATTCATCCCTTTTGAATAAAATACCGGAATGGTACATGACTTTTGCAGCATTTCGCAATGAAACAAGTTATAATAAAACTCGTGTGACCACTAAATTTCCTGTATTAGAAATTTATTTTAGTGAATCCAGAGCTCGATTATCTTTACTGCAAGAGACAGTTATAATATATGAAATTTTAGAATCAGAATAACAACAAAGTGGAATATCTTATTAATGGAATAATTGTATATTATAAAAAAACTGGAAAAATAAATAGTAAAACCAGGCGAACATGGAGTGTAAAGTAATAGAAAATAATAATAAAGAGAGAACATAGGTGGACAAAAGAGGTAGAGGCAAAATGAATTTCTGACAAAACTATAAACAAGGAATGAGCTAAAAATGTTGTTCTAACTTTTTCGTTTAACCTACTAAATATTCATTAGAAACAACGTTACTGACTTCTAGCATAAAAATCGTAAACTGGTATATGTACAGGGAAGGCCATAATAAAGTTCCCGATTTCAAGTGGCCGCCATTTTCTTATCGCGTACTACGAGTCAATTATGTTTTCACAGTCGTGTAGAATATATGTCCAAGTTTCATTACTAATCGATATGCACAACAAGAACATATAATGCACAAATTGAAACTTTGTGCATTAAAAACAATGATCCAGTTGTTTAGACGCGGCGAAAGTTTTGCCGAAATTATCCACGTCGCCCGACTGCAACTGCAGTTTTTGGGCAAGGTGTAATCGGCTCGTATGTTTTTGAGGAGCGTTATAGAACGGTGCTGGTGAACTGTTTGTAAGTAGTTAAAGTTATATCAATTAATGAGCGTTCGTTAGATACTCTGAAACTATAATATCTTACGTTTTAAACTCAAATTGGAGATATTTGAGATTTAATTCAAAAAGTATTTAGTTTAAAATTAATAACACTTTTAAAACAAAAGTTACGGTTATTAGAAATTATCTTATAATACTCAAAAATGGGTATTCATTTATTAAGAGTGGCAGATTATTTAATCAAACTGGAAAAGAAACAAAACAGAAAAAAAACAAAAAAAATTTACATATAACGTTCGCTTAGTTTCCTTTTCAAATTCAAAGAATCATTTTAATTACTAAGCAAACCATCGTAGAAAATATTTCCCAAAATCATGCCCTCCTCGCGGTTGCCTTTGAAGATCTTTGCCGAGCGGCTGATTAACAGTTTTTTTGGGAACTTAAGCAGTCGCCTTGAGACTCTTGCGGTAATAACAACTTGTGTGTTAGAATTTGGGAGTGATAATTGATCCTGTGATTTAATTAAAGTTCTACAGTTTACGTTCTACCGTTTTAACAATATTGACAGAAGTCGAATTATTGACAAACAGAAATCAGTAATATACAGAGGGACGGTGTCATGTTCTACTTTTGCTTTGTGCGGATAAACAAAAACCCCCGTTCAATCCCTTAACATCATCACAGTTTCAACCAAAAACTTTGTGCGTGTGGTCTTCGTTCCTGGCTATTTCCGACATATAATTCGTCGTTTCCCGTATAAAAATTCAAAAAACCCTACATTGCGTAATCCACAACCTTCGTTTGAGCTGCCTTCATTTTCGCTTACCTGTTAGATAAAGAAATAACAAAATAACTTTCTTGTACTTCTTCAATTTTTTTGCCGAACTAAAATAAACATTATCCATGTATTGCCGTTATTATTGAAAACAATTTGCAGTGATTTCGTTTCTTTCTTTCTTTAAAGTGCTTCGAATTGTGAAAAATAGACATAATATGATTTTCATGGAATAAAGCAAGTGTTATTTTTCCATTAGCATATATTTCATATGAAGAATTTAGGAGGACGCGTAATAAGGTAAGTTTAATTTCCCGAAACTCGAGATTCTCGGCCCTTTCACCAGAATCTTAATTTAGCTGTGATTTGGAAGGGTGGCGTTGAGTTATTTTGAATTGCCCTGTACACAATAATCAAGACTTTTTTCCTATAAGCGATTTTGGTGAACCACCCCTCCTCCTCAGCCAGCTGCAGAGCCCTTTTCCATCGGCTTGTTGCGGTCTGATGAAACCGATTGTGTTAACCGAAACAATCAGTACATTTAAACACATATGTATTTAGAACGATTTCCAAACCGGCAAACGCCTTCTGAAAATGTTTTTCTTCGGATAGTCAATCGCAGAAGAGTGACTACAAATTTACAACCTTAGAAAGGAGGTGGTAGACCATGTAGAAAAGTGAAGGTGAAAGAAGAAATTTTAGAAATTTCATATTCTGATCCAACTACAAGTACACGCCAAATCTCAGTCCTCTGGTTGACGCAGGTTAAGTACAAATTCTTTGTACGATTATTATCTGCTAAAGGTGCAAAGTCTCACTCCTACTGATTATCTTTTGCGGCAGCATTTTTGCGAGTGTCTTCTAAATCGTACTAATAGAGACCCATACGCGATACGCCAGAGATTCATTCAGCAGCGATTTAGTGTAAATCTATGGGTTGGGACCGTGATCAATACCTTACTAGGGTCTTTCCAATTACCAGCACGCCTTAATGGTAATTCTTGCTTGAAGCAATTTTTACAAGTGAGAGCTCCAGGTGGCTGTGCTTGAGTTTCGCCCAAGCTGGGCATTCACACAGTACATGATATGAGGTTCTTTCTTCTAGTGCGCATTTAAGACAGTGAGCCTTGTTTTCAATGCTAATAGTGTATAGTGGTTAGATGTTTGTTCAAAGTACAGTAAACTGTCAGAAGGCTTGTCAATAAGTTGCTTCTCCTGCATACAAGTTTGAGTTTAGCAGAATCGGGAATGTTTCCTGATAAGATCCTGTTGAATTTGTTATCATATAGTGTTGACGGTTACTCCGGCTGCAGGTTCTGGTTCACTGAGGAGTCTTTCGGTCTCTTTTGGCAGAGAATATGATTCTTCATTCCCGACAATTTCCGCACGTCTGGGTACTCAGTGTAACGTTATAATGTTATTGATCGCCAATGTCTCTAAAGACGACCAACATTCCCTTGACGTTTTCTTCGGATTTTCGATGGCTGTCGATGTCTTTGATTACGTAGGAGTGACCTACATTTTCTTCGGCATAGCTTAGAAGTGCGTAGACTTCTGTCTCAAAAATCGTAGCAGATGCTCCCGACGGTCAGGCTTGGTACTGGGTCTGTGACCATAAAGATCAGCCCCCGCACATTGACCCTTCCTGGTGCCATCTGTGTACCATGTTCTTCTTTTAAATGAGATTAATCTCTCCTTGTTCTGTTCCCAGTCCTCCTAAGAATGTAGGACAGAGAATCTTCTCCAATACGTGTACCTTTGGCCTATGCAGTCTGAGCACATTGTTGAGGAGTGTATGGCGTTCCTTATAGAAGTCAACATCATACTACGGCTATAAGTGGGTGCCGGAATCCACAATTCCTAGTTACCCATACCTTGGACAGCCGTCCATGTTCTGTCACTACCAAAAGATGTAGAGCGGGGTGTTCCGGAAGTACGTCTTGTACCATAGTTGGCGTACTTCTCACAGTGACGCTGATCCTGGCTAATCTCTGGATTCTAATCAGCTTAGACTTGGCACGTATATTTACCATCCCAAGCCACCATACTAGAGTCGCAAATAGAATCATGGGTCGGATTATGGTTGTGTAAATCTACAAGAATATTTTTGGAGAGGCGCCAGGTTGTCGCTATGGTCCTTCTGCAGGTTCCGAAAGCCGCGGTGGTTCTCTTGAGTTTGTTCTCCGTATGACTCTTCCAGGTTAACCCTGAATTTAAAATTAGTCCCAAGAAACTAACATGTGATACTTTTGGCAGGGGTTTACTGAAGAGAGTTGGGTCTCGATAGCCTCTTAACTGTATTCGTAGTAGAGTTAATAACAATAATATCTCATTGCTGCTGTATTATAGAAATATATAAAATGCGACAACAGAAAGATGTGCTGTAATTATTTGCGTATTTGGTATAATACTTGTATGTATGCACAATCAGAGGGTTTCAAGTATACATATATAAATATACACGGCTTCTTACAGAAAGAAAATTGAAAATATATTTAACCTGACAGTCAAATACCCATATATTGTATCAATTATACTATTGAGGTCTGTGGTAAAAATATTACAAATGGAATTATTATCGGAAAGGAAATTTTGGCCACCGAGAATTTTAACCTGCGAAACGTTTGAGTTTATGGTACTAGATTAAAAGTTTTGATGTGTAAATAATTTTTTGTGTCTAATAATGAACATAGGTATTGAGTTGTGGTGTATAGAGCGGGTGGCACACGCTGTTAAATGGTCCCGATATAACCTAATGTGTAGCTATTGTGAACCAAGAGAACATTTTCTGTATGTAAAAGAGCATAAGAAGCAATTTTAGAGAAATACTGTTATTAGTTGCATTTATTTTTAAATATTTTAGCTAGAAATACATAATAATAAATATGTTCTGAGAAAATTACTACAATGTATGCGCTTATGTGCTATATGCTTTAATGGTAGGGTGCTTTTATGTGTTTCCTCGCCAGGTGAAATATTGTAATAATTGTGTGTTGCTATTTAACAAATAAAAGTGTTGAAAATAACAAGAATGTTATTAGCTATTTAATATCAATATCTAACAGAAACGTATTTCAAGTGCAATTGTCAAATAAGTAAGTATCTTCGTGCTACAAATTTAACAACTTTTACAATCGAATTACAGAGTGTTTGGTATTACTCTAAATTAATAACACGTAAATCATGTTTTGGCTTACCGTTATTCTTTAATGGCGGCTTAAAAATTGTGTAAGGTTCGCCGGAAGCGAAAATATTCGATTTCAAACCAGATTCGGGTGATCCAGACGAGATACGATGTCCACTTATTTTTATGCTGCAAATCAATCTGATCGTTAAAAAATAAATTATTTCGGCTATTGAAAGGAAGGAGAAACCGATGAAAAGTCCAAGAAGTCCACCACAATTGGCAACGAAATCCATAAGTCCGTAAAGTTCTTTTCTCTCAGTCGGGATAAAATACTGAGCTTTAAAGAAAAAATATATTTGAGTCAACGCCAAGCTGAAATGAACAAAATGTTACTAAAGCACAGTAAAAAAAACTAACTCCATACTTTGACACATCTACGGATATGTTTTTAACTTCTAATTTTTTCTTCCACTTATGCGCAACGTTTGAGGTTTCTGTGTCATAAGTCAACGAAATACAAGACGGCAAGCAGTTGCACTTTTCTTCGAATTCATTACGATAATGTCCGTTAGCTGGTCTTTTTATTTCTTTTACAACCATCGTTTCTAATGAAAGAAATTGTTAAATTAATCATTTTGACATGCAGCTCAAATACAAGGAAATTTGAATTCACTTACTTCTAGCGGTTGTAGTACAAACATAGTTAGCACGTCCGCAAATACCTGTTGTTATGTTACCTATAAATTGATAACTGAGATTAAACATAACTGAAAAATTTAATTCAAATATAATGTTATAAGTAAACACTATCTTCCCACTTATTAATTTCTTTTTTACTTATTCCTTCTCTTCGTTCTCCCCAACCATTTTGTTAATTGACTTCAACCTCTAGTTCGGAAAAATATTTTGTATAGCATTCAGCTTACGTGGCATATAAAAGGAAACGCAACCGCACAGCTTCAAGGTATAATTAGTAAGACACTCCAGTTCGCAGTTACTTTGAGTGTAAACTTGAAAATATTTCAACTGCCTTTCATAGGAAAAATAGCACTGCCTTTGCACTGGATCGTAACTGTTCAGCTCCGAAGAGGTGGTCATCATTCCTGGTTTGATGGTAATTAACGTTTGTGTATTGAAAGACGCTATCAAAGCCATGTGATTCAATCCGGGAATATCCGCTGGATGATGGAGGAGCACCTACAAAAACATCTTGCGAGTAATTAAATCAAAGTTAAAACACTTCAAACAGTGGTATTGTACAGTTTGGTTACATGCATTCACATACATCACAAACGCTTATGCGAGCACATACCGGTAAAGAAAGCTTTGTGCATAATTACCTTATAGCCCTGCGTAGCCCCTCTACATCCATAATCCAAATCTGGTTCATAATTAAGCATTGCAACAAAATATATCTGTGATCCTGCGGATGTCCGTCGCGGGTAGTCTTCAGGCGCTACGTCTTCTGCATATCCGTTTTCCAAAGACCAATTTGTTGATTTGAGGCCGTGTTTGTAAAAATTTTTATAGTAGTAGCTAAAAGTGAATACATATTCGTAAGTGAGGTCACTCTTTCAGATAAGGTACACTGATTTATTTTGAAGTGTTCCACGAATACATAATATGTTCAGTGAATGCCACTGTAGGTCACCCTCATTATAATTAAACGAGATACCTTCTATCTACTGCTGAATATAGGCCTTCCCTAAACTCTTTCCTTATAAACGTTAACGTCAACAGTCTTTTCGTTGTAGTGATCGCCACAGGCGCTCTTCTCTGCCTTAGGATTTTCCTTAGTCCTAAGATAGAAATACAGGAAAGTAAAGTTAAACGTTGAATCCGAACAACAGCAATTCCGGAGAAGGTTTCTCCGCGATTGTCAACCGACTTGGGGAAGTTGTGTGTGGTGGGTTGCAGCACAACATTTTTATAACTTGCTTGGTAAGGCTGGGGAACCGAACCTATACCTTAAGCAACGTTTTGCCCAGAAAGCAACAGCTCTGCCACCACACCATGATATACAATCTTGTCTTATTACAACTTTCTTATAATATTGCATATACGGTTTGTTCATTACGTCACTTCTATATCTTTTATTATATATAGGCGCCAATGCGGTATCCCATTGTCCATTTACTGCTCTTTGGAGTATATGGCCTAGCTAATTATATTTTTAGATTAATATTTAGTTCGCTGCATGACACATTTTACATCGAAGCATTACTTATTTGTTTTCTATTATTGAATCTAATATCTACGCTTGACCATTTCATAGCTAGATATGTGTTCTGCTTAAGATTTTCTGTTTAACTAGGTAAAAATATGGTTTAAAGTGTCTACTTATCCACTATATTTGATTCATTACTATTCTCTTAGTGTACGGTTTGCAATGATTTTTGTTTTATCTATATACATATATTTTTTAGTTCGATGTTGTTTTATCAGAGATTCGTCTACAGTTAATTCCGGGCTAAAGGGATTAAACAGAATAGGACAACAAGAATACCGTCTATCCCTTTCGATTACATTACTTATATACGAATTTTACATACAAAACCAAACTATTACGCCTATCCACGAGTTACCGAAAGAGAACATGAAGGTCTTTAACCTTGGTGCGTCGTTCGTTTTATCTACACACATAAGGTGCCCGGGTCCAAAACGACCCATTACGTGAAAATGACTGGTTAATATCACCTTCTTTTTTGTATTAAAGTAAACATTCTGTAGTGTACAAAGAGCAACCATTTATTTCGTAAAAGGAAATTGAACAATACTTTTCAAAACAAAGGCAATAACTAAGAATAAACGTATACGCAAAATAGACAATGCGAAATGTAAAAATGAATATTTAGTAAAGAAAAGAACACTTAAATGAAATTTATAATTGACAGAAGAAAAAGTATGTTTATAAATGCAAAAAAATCATTTTATCTATTTATAACACTGTGTGCATATTTGCTCTAAATGTTTCTTACAACAATAGTTTCCACACTTGCAGCACAAACTAGAGCACTTATTGTCTGTTTTTTTAAACATATAGCATCTGCCCCTCTTTCTAGATTGAGTTGATGTTGAAGCTGCTTTATCTTGAACATTTGCTGTAGCAGATTTTACTTTTTCAACAACGTCCCTTGCGGCTTTTATTCTAGGAAGGTACTTTCTTCTTTCAATCTGTGGTTTTACCAGCGACATGCCCAAATTTTCTAAAAAACGTCGTCGTTTTCGACGATCTTTTGAACCCCAACTATTAGTTACTTTCAAGAATAAAACGTAGGCATTGTAAGAACTAATGTCAATTATATTATAGAAGACGATAAGTGGCCAACGGTTTGTTTTCCTCTTTGCTGTATAACACATAACTGCTTTATCCAAGGTGTCGACTGCCCCTTTTGTTTCATTGTAATCTAGTATAATTACAGGCTTTTTACTTGTTTGGTTTGATACTGCTTTTTCCGAATGTAATGTACTTTGCAATATAACACATTTGTTCGATTTTTCGGGAAGGTATGAGACCAAGAAAGTATCAGAAGTAAATGCAAACTTTGAAGACATTTTTGGTACATTTTTCATTTGTAATAGTTCTGGTGGAATACTTGTTTCTTTTCATTGTACCAATCATTGTGATATTTCACTTGAGTAGAATCTGGCCTAGTTCATATGACGTTAAAAAATTATCGCATGTAATATTGTGGCCTTTCAATCCGTAAGATAAGTCCAAAACAACCCGCATACCCTGATTTTGTTCTCTGACTCCTCCAGGAAGGTTTCCAAGGTACGGCTGGATGTTCCATACGTACGCTGTGTTATTGTCGCATAATACCCAAAATTTAATTCCATATCGAGCAGGCTTATTGGACATGTATTCCCTAAAAGGGCACCTGCCTCTGAACCCAACCAATTGTTCATCAACGGTATCTGGATTGAACAATTTTGGTAAAATTTCCACCCATTGGTCCCAAAGCTCCCTAATAGCCGCAAATTTATCCCGGGCTCTTCTTTCAGTTCGTGTTTGTTTCTTGTCAAATCTTATTACTCTAGAAATTCGTTTGAAATTCTCTAAAGATATTGTTGCACGAAATATACTCCTACCTTTTTCGGCATCCCATAAGCTTTCTGTCGATTCGTTGCAAGATTTGAAAACCCCTGCTAAAATCAATAAACAATA